>CABFOW010004658.1:1862-17680 GCA_902141385.1 Timema californicum | reverse complement strand
TAAAAGCAAAAAAAAAAAAAAAGGAACATGCAACCCAAATGCTTAATTAGTTTAAATGATGTAGTTTTTAGTTAAACTTGGTATAAGAGTTATTGATTTCCTTTTTACAGAATAGCAACTTAAAATGAGTACAGATAAATATAAGACTAATCAAAATGGTTTGTTTGATATGTGGCAAAAAGTAGAAGAAAGATGATTCCAAATATGTGCAATTAATAAGCATAAACCAAAGTGCAAACTATAAAATTAATAATTAAATGGAAAGACCATCACTTAAACTTTAGAGCTTTATGGCAGGGTAAAATTGGGTATCAACTGAATAGCAAATGTTTTATATCTATATATCTATAGCTATATTCACATTAAAAAACCACACACACACATATATATAAAATGATAAAATATTAGATGGTAGTGAATCAGACACCTTAGTTCAGTCGATAGCATGATTATCTATTGAGCTAAGGATCCCGAGTTTGATTCTCGGCATGGGCGAAAATTATCATTGGTGAAATGTGGGTTTACCCTTTCATAGTGATAAATTAACGGCCAGGGATTGGATGTTGTGTTTGTCCTAGTCTGAAGTTAGATTATAAGTCACATGAAGCTATGACAGGCCTAGCGAGCTGGTAGTGGAATATATATGGTTTGAATAAAAACTGACCACAAACTGGAAACAGTCTTGGATGTATAGTAAATTAGTTGGTGATGTGTCGTTTACCATAAATGGTATTTATTCTCAGTAATCCTAATTAGTTTTAAAGGTTAAATATTAGGTGTTCATGTGCCCAATATGAACTGAGGGAAAATGTTGATACACATGTGCATTTTTAATGTGTCAAAATGTAAAATAGTAGAAAATAAACTGCACTAACAGAAAAGAAAGGGATGGATCTCTGCTAGTATGGATGGCACCTTTAAGCACCTATTTGTTCAAATTATGTCTTGTATTTGCTAGCTTTTTTTTTTTTTTTGCAGTCTCTTACTACCCATTTGGGTTCTATGATTATGTACTAATTACACTAATGGTTTAGGGATGAGTAAGTTTGAATTTATAAGAAGTGTACCCATGTTTGTATGGAGTGGGAGAGCGTTTAGAAAACCCACCCTAGAATTAACCCCGATCTCGTCACCTGCAGTCTAGTCCATTGTGAGAATAGCTCCAGTGTTGGCGTAGTGGTTTGCACACCGCCTGTTCTCACAGGGGAGGAAAATGTTAATTTCCGACCAAGTGACACAATGAAAAATGAATCAACCGTTCTCCAGGGAAATGTTTGTTTAATCCTTGAAATTTATTTTATTTGGTTAGTTTCTAATAGCCAAGCAACGCAACGGAAATCAACTACTAAAGAAGAAAAAATAGTTGTCACAACACAAGCTGAGTTTAAAAAGTTATGAGGAACATAAACTGATAGACAGATGTAGCACCACATTAGTATATTTTCGTATTGGGTATGGAAAAGGTTTTAAAATTAGTTGTGAATATAAGAGCTGTATTTTTTTAGTATATTAAACTAAAGAGCCACTTGGGTTTACTTTAACTTTAAACGCTATAATCTTAGGAGAGTACAAATAATATAGACTGCACCAGATTTTGTTTGAAGAGTGATTGCAATATCACTCATTGAAAAAAAAACTTTAGTTTTTATCCCCTGGTTGAAATAGAGGAGCAGGCGCAAGGGAATTTTATCAGCACAAACAAATGGAATTAAAAATATTTTGATTATTTAGTAAGAAATGAAAAATATTTTAACAAAACTAATCTAATTTAGTTGGGCTATTCTTTAACTCAAGTTATATTTTTACTAATAAATTCAATGAGGATTTATCAGATACATATATAAGAGCTGATAAATTAAACCCTGAAACCGAAGGGATAAGTCCCTTTTTTATTAAAAAAAATTAGCAAGCTTTATAAAACAGTACGTATAAATATTGCAAAGATAATTTTTCATAGGGGTTTCCAAAAGTTATAGTGAAAAATATTCAAACAGTGAAATTATTAACAATATAGGTACACAAAAGAGATCAATTATTATGGTCAACATAAGCAATATTACATACAATAATTTACAATTAGGTGAGCTCTAATTATTTTATAGATAAGGTTTGGTTTGATTAATTATTGGAAAATAACAGGGATTAATCTATACGATATTGAAATAAAAACTAGTTGCAAAGTGAAAAACAAAACTTTAGGTCAAATTAAACTTTTATTTCATGAAACTTTTATATTTATTATTATCTAAGCTTTTCTGAAGGTTCATAAATACATAGATAAAGTAATTCTTGTGCTCCCATCAGCAATTGTTTTAACTACACCTATACACTATGATTTTTGCTAGACATGACAATTTTACTAACTACACTAAATTCATGCACAGAGAGTAGCGTCATATCTGCAGGCCTTATAAAATAAAAAGTTTCAACATTCAAAATCTATTCACATACAGAGCCTACACACAAAAACGTGATCATGCTAAATCCAACAGAAGTATGGTTATTTAAATATTGTACAAGCCTTGTGATCAATAAAAGTCTTACAAGGGGCCAGTGGAGGGAGGCTGTTATATGCAATCTAATAGTAACTCATTTAGGTAGATCACGACTCTAAGGGCCAGTTTCATAGTCTAATTTAGTACGCCTCAAGTACGGCGCTACACTAAATACAAGACAACACCTACCTAGACCAGAAGGGAATGGGCCAGTTTCCTATGAGAGAACGGCCCATTCCATTCTGGTTTAGGTAGGTGTCGTCATGTACTTAGTGTAGCGCCGTACTTGAGGCGTACTAAGTCTGACTATGAAACTGGCCCTATGGGAAGGTTTACCAGTAGTCAATATATTATTATTATCATTATTATTATTATTATTATTATTATTATTATTATTATTATTATTATTAGCACCACGTCTTACTACCCGTTCGGGTTATACGCACTTACGCTAATGTGTAATGGTAGGGTGATTGTGAGATGAAATGGAGGACCTACAGTTTAACGTGGAATCCGAACCACGGTATGAGGCCTGGTATTCCCCACATTCACAAGATGTCTTGTCAGAGGTGAAGGAAGGGTTTGGTAATCAGATAAATCTGTGCCGGGACCGAGGATTGAACCCCGGACCCCCAGCACAGAAGTCTGACACCTTACCCCTAGACCACCAGGTCACCAGTAGTCAATAAAAACTTGATTGATTGATAGCTAGTCATACTTAACAGTTTTGAAAGCACTCCATCTGGCATTTTTAAATTTTAAAATAAATAATGACAAAATATTTCACAAAGGGACAGACGTATCTACCTATATCACATCCCAACAGAGATATTTTTAAATAGCCATTTACTATTAGAGTTTGTATAAACCCACAAAAAATGTCAGCTTATCTATCACAAAAAGACAGATTTTAAAGAACTTTTACTTAATAAGCAATAGTTTAAAGCATTCTATTTCATGTATAATCCTAGCCACTAGATCAAAATGCCCTTTTGAAATAAATAAACTCACAAAGATGTCCACAACAATACCATGCAGCCAGTTGGTGAGAATATAAAAACATTTCAAAGCTGTAAATGATGCTGAATGAACATATAATTTACCTACCCATTGAATGTATGTATTGTATTAATGAGCAAAGTTTAAACATCTTTCTTTCTTTCTCTCTCTCTCTCTTTCTCTCTCTCTCTCTCTCTCTCTCTATATATATATATATATATATATATACAAAATTAAAACTCTAAAGTTCTCTTTACATTTGATTGTCTGTTGCCAATAGATTCAAAACGTACTCATTGGATTGAGACAAGACTTCTGTAGTACTCATTGGATTGAGACAAGACTTCTGTAGTACTCATTGGATTGAGACAAGACTTCTGTAGTACTCATTTTCAGACTACAGGATAAGCTATATACCATCATGCTGTTATTTTATCTTAGATTTAGATAGATAGAGCTAGGTTTATATTCATGCATAATGCTTAGCTAATGGTAAGCAATGTATAGCACACAATGACAGTTCATAATCAAAATATAATGATTTACATTGAAATATAGTGGTTGTCTTTTAACTAGACATAGAAATTGGCTTAGCCGATTTGCTCTACTAGATAAGGTTATTAAAAATAACTTCACTCAAGGGTTCATTCAAAAAATAAGTTTAAAAAAAACTGTATCTTTGGAAATAGAAAAATAACCCAATTAAGGTGGTCTGTATACTTATAAATAAAAATTGATTTTCATTTGGTTCTGATTTTACGGATACTCAGATAATAAAAGTATAAGGGCTGTCTGTACATTCAAAATTTTGCGGAGTTTCTATTTTTCTGGGTAGTGTAAATTATTTTTATAATCTTCGTCTGTCCTATTGTTTGTTTCAAGTAAACTTAAAAATTATTCATCATATCAAGACGGGAATTTTACTGTTGCACTCTTTTTTCCAAGAAAAGAACAGGCTATCTCATCAGCGAACAAAGCAATGTCTAAAAACCGAGCATAAGCGGTGAGCCTAGGTCGTGGCTGCTTGGCGCGGGTACAGAGCATGGTACTTGGTTCGGCCAGCGAGCGAGAGGAGTTTGGGTTTCTTCACGAATCTTCGTACGAGCAAAAAGCACTGGCCTTGAGTCAGTTTAATTTTTTTCTAATATTTTAAGTTGTTGGTTGTGTTTAATGCATTAGCGTTTCCAATAATATTCTTGCTTACTGTTTGTACTAGGAAAAAAAACATGATTCTAGGCGCTCACTATTGAGTGCTTTTTTTCAATTTACTTTATTTTTGTTTCTTAGATAACAATTGTAAACTATTTATTTTGGTGTTCATCGCAACAATGTAATTAATTAAGAATAAATTTGATTATTAAATTTTGCTAACTTTGAAGGTGTTTTTTTATGTATTTTTGTGTAAATTAAGTGTATTTCATTTTGTATTTTGAATCTTAAATTTCAACTATTTATTTTGTTGTTCATTACAACAATACTTCAACTTAAGAGCCAATGTTAGTGTGCTTGTATTTTCGCCTTAAGTTTAGTTTCTTTTACAGTTATTTTATGGTTTTGCATGAAAATTAGGTCTATTTAGTTTTTTATAGTATATTTTAAGTATTTCTTTTGGTGTTAATTGCAACAATGCCTCTGCATTAGCGAGCATATCTTGATGGAGGACTGGAAAAACTTAAAACAATCGATTTTGGTTCCTTACCACAGAATCATGAATGCCTAGCATTGTTATATATGTATAATATTACCTCGCCTCTGTCTGAAATGGTGTATTTGGTTGGTTAGATGATTCACTAGATAAAATGGTAACCAACCAGACTTAAATGCAAGCAAAGCTGTGGGAAAACTCTAATATATACACATATAATCACTTAATGTGAATGAAAAATTATAAATTACCCCTTTATGTTTTTATATTTCAAACTTTGTTTTTCAAATAATGTTAATCATGGAATTTTATTTTTTTAAATCCATAGAAAGCAGATGCATGCATGTATGTGTTTATATGTACACACACACAAAAAAAATGTACCCCCATTTTCTATAGATTTTCAAAATCAAAATTCAATAATTTTGACTTTATTACACTAATTTTTTCTAGTTTGTTTATATATAGTTATTTGAGAAGAAATATATTCAATACGTTTCTACTAGACTGACTACTGTTGTTCTTGGAAGGTTGGGCTGAATTATGTTGTTAGAATGGCTGGTGCACTGAAGAAATGTGGATGGTGGGGAATGATTTAAATGCATCTATATAAACACATTTAGAGTTAGAACAAAGTATCTATCTTTTTTAAAGAAAAACAACCCAATTATGCACCAGCTATACACAATACTTTTAAAACCTACAATACACAGCACCAATGAATAGTTATGCTATTGTGTTTGAGGTTCCCAAAATTATGCGGGTCATTTCAAATGTGCCAAGTCAATAAAAAGGAATCCTATCAATTTGCGAAATATTTATTAAAATTAAGTTTAAAGTGCATAGTTTACTAAATTAATGTGAACTAGAAACATTTGTGCTACAAATAATGGGTTAGTATTTATTTTTTAAAGATGAAAGTATTTTGGGAGGTAAATGTGTTGATAAAAGCAATTTTTTTTATATGATTGTACCTAATACAAAACAAAATTTTAAATCAAGATAAATTTCCAAGCCATTAGGCAATGATTAATTTTGATTATATATAATAATAATATAATAATATTTAGCACCGCGTCTTACTACCCGTTCGGGTTATACGCTTTAAGTACTAATTACTCTAATGGATTAGGAATTGGGAAGGTTGAATTAGAGGAAGTGAACCCGCATTTGCGTGGAGGGAGAGTGGAAAACCATTTAGGAAAAACCACCCCAGTTCACCCGACCAAGATTCGAACCCCGATCTCCCCGTCCTCAGCAGTCGAGCTCAACACGACAAGCGCGTTAGCCAACTACGCCACCGAGGTGGGTAATTTTGATTATAGAAAAAAATCTTAGCTATACACTTGAGTGAAAACTTGTTCTCAAACTGTGCAAAATGTTACTTGTTAATTCAAGTACAAAGTAAAAAAAATCAAATAATGGCTAAAACTAAAAATATGTACATTTTTTAAATTAGCGTTTTAGAGTGAACTTTAAAAAATAACTTCCAAGCACACAACTTTAATCAAAGATCACAAACATTAAACACACCTTTAGAGCAAAGAATATGGTTGGGTTACATGATGAACAAAAATAAAATATAAAATGGGGCATGAAACAAGAAGTTGTGACATCATTGTTTTGGTAGTATTAAGTTGAAATAAAATCAAAGTCATTTTGATAAAATTTCAACCAGATTAAATTATTATTCAAAGGCATCCATAAGTCTTAAGTTAAATAGTCAAACATACAAACTCAATTATATTTGAATGACATGTTTTATATGAATCTTACTCTTACATTAATTAAACTAGAGGATGTTTTGCCTGAATTCATCCATCATGATTTTCAAATAGTCAAAATGGTATATAACGTGAATTGCATGGTTAATATAAAATATATAAATGTTAATAGCTTTTCCAAAATATTTTAACTTGAATATGCTTGTTAAAACTCTAATTTAATTGACATGTAGGAAAAAAAAAAATCCAATCAATTAATATCCTTACGATTGTGATGTAATTCTGCACTGGTAGAATATCCTTTCTCTTAAACTATTAACATGATGAGCATTAATTTCAATAAAATATGTTTAATCTATGGCTGAAAAATGCTCATCTCATATAAGGGGTTGATACAATTCATAAGTTGTAAAATTACTTAACTTTAAAAAACTTTCTTTAATATGCAAGGTTGTACATCATAAAATCTCTCAATTTTAAACACAAGACTCCTTAAAAAAGAATTTTGTCAAATCGTTTCAAACCACTCCCTCCATTAATTAACCCATTATCGGAAGTTATTAGGAAGATCTTAATCAAGAATCATTGCCGTCCTGACCAAAAAACATTTCATCATTTATATCTTTTAGTTAAATCTTGGACAGAAAGATGTGACTCAGTCAAGACAAATTTGGCCTCACTGGTATTTGCAAAAAAGAATCAAAAGAGAGAATTGATATTTTAAACTATGTTTCACTCTGATATTATCTCATAAATATTTTCAAAAATATTAAAATTCCAATAACTTTTTAAAATGTTCTTCAATTTTCCCGGTTTTCAAATTTCCAGTTATATAAAAACTCTGATTTAACTCTTTGGCTCTATTTTTTTATGCTATGGTGTTAGATTTTAAAAACCAATAAAGCTTTAAACATGATGAGGAAATTCTAGACCAATTTTTTCATCCGGTCGGTAATTTAGAGATTATTATAAATGGGTCATAAAAAATTTAACTTACAAAACTCAAATTAAAATTACCCTTTTTCACATTATATAACTGTAAGATATTTGATGGATCCAGCAGGAAGCATAGTATTAATAATGATGGCTCTAGGGTAAAAGGTTGTAACCCTCAAAAAATTGAAATCTTAGATTTTGGTATATTTCAATTTGTTTTTGTTATCGTTGCGTGTAGGTAAAGTGCTGTAATGCTCGGACCAATATTAATAGAAATATAGCACTTTATTTTTATGGGAACCCTCATCCAGCACAGATGTAGGATGTAGGCTTACAACGTTTTACCTACGCAAGTTTCGTAGGCCACATTCGGTGAGAGTTAAACCTCTTTACTTCCATGTTTCTTGATAGATCAGCTGTTTTATTAGGGCTACACCATTTAATAACATCACTGTTTTGCATTTCAGATTTCAGTATTTCTTTGTTAAGTGATCTGAGTGATCCTATAGTTTAAGTGTTTTCTAATTATTTCATATCACTATCAAAAAGGATTCTCAAATTAGCACTGTAGTCAGTGAATAGTGATGAAACTATACAAAGTGCGGTTGACCCTGTAAGTAATATAAATAATTGTACAGAGCTGAGTTTTCACTCCAGTAAGTGAACCATAATGAAACTGTACAAAGTGTGAGTGGCTCTATAAGTGGTGTAAATAATTGTACAGAGCTGAATTTTCACTCCAGTAAGTGAACCATAATGAAACTGTACAAAGTGTGAGTGGCTCTATAAGTGGTGTAAATAATTGTACAGAGCTGAGTTTTCACTCCAGTAAGTGAACAATAATGAAACTGTACAAAGTGTGAGTGGCTCTATAAGTGGTGTAAATAATTGTACAGAGCTGAGTTTTCACTCCAGTAAGTGAACAATAATGAAAATGTACAAAGTGTGAGTGGCTCTATAAGTGGTGTAAATAATTGTACAGAGCTGAGTTTTCACTCCAGTAAGTGAACAATAATGAAAATGTACAAAGTGTGAGTGGCTCTATAAGTAGTGTAAATAATTGTACAGAGCTGAGTTTTCACTCCAGTAAGTGAACAATAATGAAAATGTACAAAGTGTGAGTGGCTCTATAAGTAGTGTAAATAATTGTATAGAGCAACGTTTTCACTCCAGTAAATGAACAATAATGAAAATGTACAAAGTGTGAGTAGCTCTATAAGTGGTGTAAATAATTGTATAGAGCAACGTTTTCACTCCAATAGACCAGTGAATGTGGTTCCTTTCCCAACTCTAAGCACTCGGAAGATAGGAAGATGGATATGATTTATCCGTACCTAGATAGTAATATAATTATTGTTGACAAAATCTGCACACTTCTTTTATATAAATATTATTATTATTAGCACCGCGTCTTACTACCCGTTCGGGTTATACGCACTTACACTAATGTGTAATGGTAGGGTGATTGTGAGATGAAATGGAGGACCTACAGTTTAACGTGGAATCCGAACCACGGTGGAGGCCTGGCATTCCCCACATTCACAAGATGTCTTGTCAGAGGTGAAGGAAGGGTTTGGTAATCAGATAAATCTGTGCCGGAACCGAGGATTGAACCCCGGCCGCCAGCATAGAAGTCTGACACCTTACCCCTAGACCACCAGGTCACCAATTTTAAAATAAATAATTACACTTATCTTTAATTTATTTTAATCCAATTTGTATAATGTTTTTTCACAAAATAAACAATAATTTTAAAAACTGTCTGCACCATGGTTTATGTATGACTATTACAAAAATGCTACTTGAAATATATCTCTTTATTATTCAAACTGTGGAAAAAAACTTGATGTTTTAATGAAAACTCAGCTTGAAGTGAAAAATGCCTACTCGCACACCTATAATAATACTAACAGTAATAATAATATTTTACCTTAAGCCCTTTTAAGTTTTACAGTTTTTAAACATAAATTGTCATTGATGAGAGTAAAATGGTGTGTGCATACATGTGAACTAAGTAAACTTGTCAGACTCTTACCATCACTCCGCATCCCCATCATGAGGCACTTCTGCAGACGGCAGTATTGACACCTGTTTCTGTGGTGTTTGGTCACTTCACAGTTCTTATTCCCCCGACACTGATAGCCCAGCTGCTTGCGAATGGAACGCTTGAAAAACCCTTTACAGCCCTCACAACTGATTGCTCCATAATGTCGGCCTGAAAATAAATAAACCCCAGTTTAGTTGGCCGATGTGTACAAATAGATAGATTTGGTGTTAGGTACTCAATTTTCAATTTTGTGTGTAAGCTCTAATATATGGATGCCAATTTTTATATTAAAAATGAGGGGAAGAGGTCATTTTGACATTATGGGTGGATTTTAGTTTGTCTATAACATCTGTAACAAAACAAACAAAAAACACGAAAAGGAGGTATTATGAGAGTAATGAATTAAGTTGTTTGAAATAAATAACTTTATTGGGAGAGCAAAGGGAAATGGGTAGGAAGATATTCCATAGTTTTAAGCTTAGCCACTGCAAACTATTTTAGTTATATATGAGTCTAATGATTTTATTGGTTAAGTGTTGTTAAATGATTCGAGTTTTTTGCACACCAAACATGAATAATTAGAATGCCACTTTAAACCTTTTGACACCCCTTGCAGAAGGAGCCAGATAATACATAAACAGTCATACCACGGTTTAATAATATGGCACTTTCCAATTAGCCTCGCTCTTAAAAGGTATTTTTGTGGTTTTAGCATTAGAGATACAATATTGTAACAATTTTTTATTTTTACTTTTGGATTTTTAGGAGCTAGCGCTATTGAACACTTTACTGTATACACATACCAGGGTTGTTATAATTTCACCCAGCCCAAAAAAATACTTGGGTTGCATTTATTTTTTAAACACAATAAAACCCAGTTGTTTATTTTGCAAACAAACTGATTAGGTGATTGAGTTTTGAATATGGTTTGCCTATTTTCATTTTATTGATTTAAAATAAGATTAATTAATACACTAAATTAATATTAGTCTTACTACCCGTTCGGGTTATACGCACTTACACTAATGTGTAATGGTAGGGTGATTGTGAGATGAAATGGAGGACCTACAGTTTAACATGGGATCCGAACCACGGTGGAGGCCTGGCATTCCACACATTCACAAGTTGTTATTAATACACGTCTTGTCAGAGGTGAAGGAAGGGTTTGGCAATTGGATAAATCTGTGCCGGGATCGAGGATATAACCCCAGACCCCCAGCACAGAAGGCTGACACCTTACCCCTAGACAGCCAGGTCACCTAAATAATACACTAAGGAAAATACCCATACAATTTAAACTTAAAACATTATCTTCTAATCCAAGTACCAGAGCTTTTACTAACATGATTAAATATGATATGTCCTTTAGACTGTTAGTAATTCTTAAACAAATATAGCTTTTATGTAATATAATATTATTGATAATAATTTTTGTCCCTGGACTTATGGGACTAGTCTACCAACTAGACAGCTAAATAAAATGTACGTTAGATCCTATATACTAATTTTCGCCCACAAAAAAATTCTGCCAATCACTTAAATAAACTAGACTAGTTTATTACATATTTAATATAACTAAGGACATGTACAATTCAGATCAAACTACTAGTTCTTATTTAAAATAAACAGACCTTTTAATTGTAAAAACTAAGTTAAAGATCCATTAATTAAACCTAACATAAAATTCACTTGATCACTTCAAAATGTCAATTATTCAAGTATTTACTAGATAGTAATAATGGTTTGAATGTCCAAATTCTTACGTTAGGTGAATTGTAAACAATGTTTTCATCTTGCTCGTGTTTACTGTTAGAGGTGACTTAGTAACGTAATTTGTTAATTCTCATTAGTTTTTCATCTTCAGCTTAGAACGCCAGTCCACAAGATGAAAATATTTGTTCAATGGAGGAAGAGCTGACAGGACAGAAACTTGAGGTTCTCATGAAATAACAGAAACCCTTGGGCAATTTTTTTTTTATGTTAATACCATAAATTGCCACCATTTTGGCGTGCGTCCTTTCTATCCCTATCGATTACTTCTACACAAACATTATTTTTCTCATCAACCTGCCAACTTCTTGTATTGTTCAATTATTATTTCCCTTTATAATGTATCAAGATTATTTCTTCTTTCCTTAATATGTTAAAATATGTTTCACGTGCTCCTGAATAGTTACCATATTTGATTTATTGGTTACATCAATTAGCATTATCAATAAATTAAATTAAACCCCCCAAAAACAATAAAAGAAATATAACTCAACTAGGTTGGGATTTTTTTTTAAAATAACCCGAGTTTTTTCAACCAAAACACATACACTTGACAGTTTGTAATGGATGACTATGTGTACCAGGTTTGTTTGAAATGTTGTCAAATTCTTGTTTATTGGTGATAAATGAAAGAATAAAAATGGCGTCACGTACCTGATGCTCTGTCTCCACAGACAACACACAACTCGACAGCTAGACACAAGGAGCGGACTTTGTCGTGTACAAGTCCCGAGCTCATGTCCTGCACTACAAGCCCTGAATTCATAACTAAATTCAGAGCTTCGTCCATTTACACAGCAGTTTCTGTTCAAACAAGGTCACATCATTCTACAACAAAACAAATCACACTTACCTACTAGCTCAACTGCGTACAAACTGCTCACACAGGAGTTTGTGAAGACAGAATTACATCTATCATCTATATTATTGCTACATTTAGCCACTACAGTCAAACGTTCACAGGAAGGGTCTTGTTACTAGACATGCTTTCAAGGCATGTGATTTACAGCCAGTATTGTTGTTAAATATTATCAATACTTATAAAATAACAACTTTAATATAGTAATATGTTATCCACAAAAAATTATATATAGTAGGTATTTTCTAAGGTTCTTTCTATGAAAATTGTACCCTACAAATATATGTGTCATATAAAAAGAGTAAACATATTCAACCTAAAATATGTTTTCATAACTTTTAATTACTAAAGCATTACTTTTTTTTTTTAGCTATTAAGATTTGAGAGCATGACAGAAAAAAATTCTATTTGTACATTTAATGTAACGGGCCACCAATTTGGGTTTAAACAAATTACGGAGCACATTTTCTCCTTTCTTGCACTAATTCAGAGCCCCCACAGCAGATGGCAAGATCCCAAAATGTTAACCAAATGCAATCAATAACAATATAGTAAGTATGGTACACATGCATTTATTTAGTTCAATCTGAATGGAAAATATCTTACACCAGTGTTGATGAAAATTCTCAATTGTAATCTCCAAAGAAAAATTAAAATTTTAATCATTAATTTGTATTAAAATTGTACATATATATATCCCTCATTGACCCCTTTTATGCAACCATACATATATTTTTAAATTAAAATTTAAATGTACTATTATTGGGAACACAAAGGTAATTTTATTAAACAGTGATTGATTGATATCAATTGAAATAATTGCCTATTGAAATTTCTTGCACCTAACTTCAATTAGATCAGGGCCCACACTAGTTTCATACAACACGGCTTCCAGTGTTTTCCAGGTTTTAGGCAAGAAATTTCCATTTTCCCAGAAATTTAATTGAGGTAAAGAGGACTTAGGTTTAATTTCTTATAAAATTGACTTACGCGTGAAGTGATGTAGTTCATGTTAAATTATTTATGCTGGTGTTTTGTAGGCCAATGTTTCAAAAGTGAAAATCATCTTTGAATCAACATAATAGTTTTTCAATTTATACTTTCTTTACTTTTAAAGTTTGAATTAAAATGTCCAAACTAATCATAAATATATCCATTTTTACTTTCCCGCTATCTTACAGGTAGAGAAAGTATTGTGATCGCCAAAAAATCAAACTCAAGATTTTGATGAATCTTGACGTTTCATGACACCCCGAATCAGAAAAAGTGTTTTTTGAATGTCTGTCTGTCTGTCTGTACATCCAACTAGAGCCTACACTACTTTACTGATCGGGCTAAGACTTGGTATCTAGGGTTTTCATAGTGTTGCTCCGAGGGTTTTTTGGAAATGGATATCCACCCCTAAAATTAAGGGTAGTTTCCTGAAGGGCAAAAAGAGAAAAAAGTCGATTTTCTCAGAATCGGTTCTAACAATTTTGATTAAATTTCATTTCTAACCATTTATAAATATTCCAAACAAAATGGCTACTCTCAATATTTCAGCAAAATAACTAAGAGCTCCGGTCTGAAGCGTAAATTCTCATTTTGTATCATATCTCTGAAACTATATGAGAAATGAAATTACTTATCATTATGTAGATCTATTTATATTACAAAAATTTTAATCAAAGCATATTTTTATAAAACCAATAACTTTCAAGCTATATGCAAATATATATATTTTTTAAATTTTCAAATACTAAAGGTAAAGAAAGTATTGTGACTGTAAAAAACCAAACCTGAGATGTTGATGGATGTCGACGGCTCATGACCCCCCCCCCCCTCCCCCACTCTCCCCCGAACCCTAAAAAGTGGTCATTGCAATGCTGTCTGTGTGTCTGTTTGAACTTAAAATTAAGAGTAGTTTAATAAAGGGAAAAAAGAGAGAGAGAAAAATAGATTTTCTCAAAAACGGCTCTAACAATTTTGATTAAAATTCGTATTTAGGTGTTGATTAAGAATATAAATAAACTGGATATTTTCATTTTCCCATGAAAATGACTTTTATGGTACTTTACAGAAGCTGAAATTTCCGTATCTCCACAAATATTTGAGATACTAAATAGCTTATTATTGCCAAATTGTAGTACTATTAAAAATAAAAAACTTTTATATGAAATATATTTTTATTAAACCAACAGTTTCTGAGATATTAGCAAATATATTGATACAATTTTGTGAGCTTTGGTTGTAAAGAGATACTACTTAAGTCTTAACGCAATAATTCTCCAATGTCATAGAGTAATTAAATATATAGTAAGTCTCTAAAAGTTTGTTATTTTTCCTTAAACCTCTTAGGAGAAATGTTTGTACAGCAATGATCTATCTCCATTTTAGTCTCAATAGTCAATATTTACATTTTTTATTGGTCTAACTTTATAAATGAGGAATTTAATAGCAATGAGATGACATGAAGATTTGCAACACCTAATAAAATGTTGAAAATGTTAACCGGAAGTCGAAATGTTAATAAGAAGTGTTGACCCTTGTGAGCCCATATCGATCTTTTTTATTAGTCCAAACATACAAATGAGGACATTAATTCTTTAAAAATAAAATTAATAAAATTAAAAACCGTGACTCAAAAAATGTTTTACATAGGGATAGTGTAATTTATGCTGGGGTTTGCTAGTGCATATTATATTACGAGTTTAAATATCTCCATTTTTAAACAATAGAGCGAGAAAGTCCGTGCGGAGTTCCGTACCATTTATTTATATAGTCGTTTGCGCTTCCTTTGTTTATTGATCAAGCATATCGAGGTCCGGTTTTAGCTCAGCCGTTTGGCATTTCATCTGTCTGCGTGTCCGATAGATGTTGAATAAGGGACCAATTCTAGCCCATGTTGTCTGGCACATCCTTTGAATCCAGACTGAACCAAGTAGGTGGACATTCAAAAGTTATTTAATTTAATAGCAATATCAAGTGATTTAAATTTATAACTCTAAGCAATTGGTCAATGGCTTTTTTTTTTTAATTTTAATTTTTACACTTACTACGAAACTGATGTCTTAAACCGTGTGAACAATGGTTATTCACTATGAATATAATGTAGTATTAAATATAGATTGCATTTGTTTTATTACTTGATTATTATTATTAGCACCGCGTCTTACTACCCGTTCGGGTTATACGCACTTACGCTAATGTGTAATGGTAGGGTGATTGTGATATGAACTGGAGGACCTACAGTTTAACGTGGAATCCGAACCACGGTGGAGGCCTGGCATTCCCCACATTCACAAGATGTCTTGTCAGAGGTGAAGGAAGGGTTTGGTAATCAGATAAATCTGTGCCGGGACCG
>CABFOW010004657.1:0-44385 GCA_902141385.1 Timema californicum | reverse complement strand
GTCAGTGTCGACTTACTACCACAGGAAGAGATTATTGACATGCTATTAGTATCGAATCCCATTGCGAGACTCCCGAGTAATGTTCTCCAACCGATTGCCACGGGTCGATTCGAGTAGATGATTTGCTAAAAATGACTCGATTCTTAGAATTCCTCGATTGTGCCCATCACTAGAACTGCCTCACAGGAGGAGATCTGCTGCTCTAGAATGTGAGTCACGTGTTCCGTGTTAGATTCTCGCATGCGCATTCTAAGATATCGAGGCAGGGCGGGACCAGTTCCCCCGACTGCTCTTGTCTGCTACAAGACTGGTTCACATGGTCAGATGGGGCTCCCCCCCCCCCCCTTGTTCTGACTAAGAGCTTAGTTCTTAATATGGAAGCCATTTCGAATATGTTGAGAAAGTTCGTCCTTGGAGGAAGCCACTTTGGTTTGGACAGACTCGCACAGAGTGAGGCCCTAACTTGACGTGGACACGAGATTAACTTATACAAAAGAATCATAGATAAAACCAAAAGAGGATTATAAAGGTTCTCAGTCTAAAAGCATCTTATTCCATACAAGTCGTATTTGAAATATATATGATACCATTTAGGCGATTGGTCCTTTTCATTTGGCGTGGAAATTCAGAGCCATGGGAACAAAAGGCTATCTTCAAGAAATTTTTTTTTTTGCAACTTTCTTTTCGAAAACGGTTTGTTCAAGAATAGAAGAATGTTGGTTAAGTTATACTTTTTATAAACACCTCCTCTATAACTTTAACAGTTATCAAATATAGATATAATTGATATTTTTCAATAAAAAACTGCCGGCTTCATAACAAAAAATAAGAAAATGAAACACTTAATAAACATCGAAACATTATCTTAGAAGGGGTGTTGAAAATATTAACATAAAAATTTCACTCGTTCTCGAGAAAACTGATATTTCCAAACGTATGATTTCCCCGCAAGACCTGTCCGGTAGCTAGCGCCATCTACTGTTCCCGTGATCCATCTGTTCTTGTTGGCGCGGAAGGATACTTTGGTCTTTTGTGAAGCCACGCCTCGCCTTTCACCCTTCCGCCCACCATCCCACAGATTAGGTTTTAGACTTACACTCGACAGGACCAAAGGGCTTAATTATTTTCAATATTTTTTGACTAAACCAGATTTAAATGCGTTATTTAAGACGATCATTGAGTCATATAATTACCCACTTCACTCCTTATAATTTTCGTCATCCATCTTCAATTATTGTCAGTTGCAAATCGTGAATTGGACATTCCAGTAACATGTCACTCGTATTTTTTACTAAACAACTCGTTATTGGTCCTTGTCAGAATGAACACCCCTAGACCAATTAATTCTTATGTTTGAACCCTTTGTCGTATTTGTCCCTCAGGTATTTAAAAGAACTATAGGCCTACTCCAAATAATGTATTGATTGGACCGCACCACGGGTTGTTTCTTTACTGGCACGTGGACGGTTGTTCTTTCCGCGTCTGGCGTAGCTCTTCTGCTGCACACCTTGCAGCGTCGCTTTACGGCATCTTGAACAGCGTGCAGTCCGGCGTCGAGTCAGTTGATGGTCTGACGTTCCAGGTCGTTGTAAACGCTCCGTTTTTCGACTATTTTCTTCCCGCTCTGAAAGCGTATGAGCGTTTTCTTTTAGTCCGTTAATTTGTATCGCGTGTTTATAAATAGCTCCATGTAGATTTTCAACCAAGTCCATGTTAGGTGACGCCACCTGACCCGGACACCCTTTATTCGGATCCTGGCCGGTTTAGTATAGTCGTGAGTCGTTCTCCCGTCACCCTCGCGCCCCCAAAGAAAGATTCACCCCACTTGGTTGATTTTCCTTGCTACAAATAAATCGGCAGGGGTTAATTAAACTGCACACTGGAGTCAGGGAAATCTTGTAAAAGTTACTGTTCTAAGCCGATAGTTTTTATGTCAAATCTTTTTTTTTAGTATTGTTACTCTGGTTTGAGAAAGCGAGACAAAGTGAAGCGCATTATATGTTTCAAACTGCGATCCATAAATTCTGAAAGATATATATATATACACATACACACACAGCATTGATGCTTAATCACCAATCCCAATTTTAAAAAGGTCAAAGGGTATGAAATGTTATGATGGGGGTAGTAATATTTAGTACGAATCCCCCTTGAATCTAGACAAGGTGTACAGACGCGATGATCGGTGACTCTCACGGATGGCTAAACTCCGGTGCAATCAGTGTGTCTGGGACCTGGGGGCACCTCGAGTGAGGTTATCAGGGAATGTTGATTCAGAAACCTGTTTAAAGTCCAAACTATGTAGCTTACCCGACAAGCCCTAAACCTTGGCTCAGAACTTTCCTTGAAGCCTTGGCCGGTAAGGGGGTGTTATCTATGCAAACCTCTAAGGACAGATGCATGGGGCCGATGACCTACCTCTCTGGAGTATAAGTTTATGGTTGATTATAGGGGCCCTTGGTACAAGCTGTTTGTTCCCCATAGTGAGGGTGAATGTTTTGTCGACTGTTGCATTTGGTGAATTAGCCCTTTACAAGCTACTGGTTTATATGGATGAGCTATCTCAATGAGGAAGTGAATATTAGCATCACCCTTCTTCCAGCTTATAATTATTACATGCTAAGATAATGGTAGGAAGCACAGTTTTGAAAATACAAACATACTTATTTTGTTGTTAACACTAAACACATTTTACAGGCACACCTAATCACGCCGTTCCCTAGGCACGAAACTATGCATATAGCTAAAAGAACAATAACTCCGTACTTGATAACTTTCTCCACACATCCCTATCCTTGCATACTCCCTTCACTCCTACAACATCCATACATACTATGTTATTATTGTTGATTTATGACTTGACGTATGCCTACATTAAAGTAGTTTTACTAAATGTTGTAACTATATCTTCCTATCGAAGCCCTGTACCACACCTTGCCATTCGGAGCAGCTGTTAGCGGAACCAGACGTCAGCCTGACTTCGTATTTCCCCCGAGGCTTTCCTTGGTGCTGGTTCGAATCTCTGGTGCTCCGTTGAGTTACATTCTTGATGAAGTTATGCGTGGAACTAATTTCCAAAATTTAGCCATAAAATAATAATAATAATAATAGTTGCGGACCTTCTCTCTCATTGATATTTAAAATATTAAATTATGTTTGTTTTATTGACACGACGTCATACTACACGTTCGGATTATATGCCTGCGTACTAATTACACTAATGCGATAGGTATGAGGAATGTTAAATCTAAATGGTACGTACCCGCAAAAGCTTGGAGGTAGAGTAAAAAACCGATTCAGAAAAAATAACCTCAGGTACACCCGACCGGGATTCAAACCCCGATATCCCTGTCATCAGCAGTCAAATCACTTACTAGAGAAACGCCCGATAGACCATTCGGCCACCGGAGCAGGTATCGGCCGTATCGTGTTTTTTAAAGTTGGCCATTATCTATGAATAAAACTTCAATAAACTTATAAATACGCTAAAAATATTTTAATAACGATGAAAATATTAAGGAAGATCCCCAACATTCTTTGTTTAAGAAGACCAGTATGTTATTATAGAGATTACAAACCATTTTATATTAAAAACTGTTCTAAACTCGCTTGAATGCCTCTGGAAACGTCCATTACCGGAAGTGGAACCAAGATTGAACCGCGCAGATTATTTCCACCTGAACAAGCTTTCTTTGGTTCCGTTGACCCCGGGGGGTGAGACTTGTTATAGATCTAGTCGACGCGTGTGGGCGTCGGGGCGTGGAGGTTGATATCACGTGGCGATGACTCACCGGCCGTGCATGGTGTGGGTACCGAACAGTCCTCTTGCTGTTTCCGGTTCTTGCTCCTCCATCCTCCCTGTTTCCGTGGAATATTCCCGAGGTACACCCAGGTGTGGAGGAAGACGCTCCAGAATCCGGTACTATGAACGAACCGAACAGGCCTTTTTAAACAATCGACCATTTATTCACGTTTTTATAGTAACTGGCTAGTCTTTTTTTATTAATATTTATATTCGTGTGTTCAAGAGTCAAGCGACTCTAAACTGTGAGAAAAACAATTGGTAAATGGGATTTTTAAAGAACGCCGTCAGCTTTTTCTTGGAAAGAGGTTGGGAAACCACATCAAGAGAGATAATTCCTCCCCAGTGCAGCTCATCAGAATCAAACCTGGCTATCTTAGGTTAGAATCAGGCGGGCCATCAGCTATACCAGAGGTTCACAGTTTTGCGGAACACGAAGTTTCTTGGGCAAGTAATCTACTGTAGGAAAATTGATGTTTTCAGCCGACAAACAAACTTTTGACTTGTGTGGGGAAAATCGATTAAAGCTGACGTTCATTCAGTAATAAACTTTATTGCACTTTATTTTTAAAATAACTCGCGTATCTGCGTAGGTCCTATTTTCTTCCACTCCTTAGCCGATCATTATGACTAGACTTTTGAATTCAATTGTGGTCCCCGGGCACTTTTAAAGTAGGTAGGTAGCCTCTGAGCTAGACCAACTTTTGCGGTGGTCGTTGAGACACAGGACCTTATTTTCTAGGAATTCTGTCGCCATAAACGCGAAGTTATTTCTGAAAACTGAACACTCAATGTCCTGATCGTGCTAGGTTAGTATCCTTAATCACGTGTCAATTAATAATCAAGTATAATTAACAAGCTCAATAAACTAATCTGATGAAAATATTGAATCAATTTCACAGCCTAATAAACACTTTAACTTAGATTTGTTTGGATATGTTTCTTTGTATAGTTAAATAATAAACTTCTATTTGGCATACATGAGAGTTGTAGAGGCTGTCATTTAAGATGAGTAGCTCAAAACAAAATCCATACAAATAAACTCTCGATTTACAGCGGTAATAGAGGGAAGAAGAACCAAGGACCTATTAGCTAACACACCAGCATTTGATGTTCTTTCATTATTTAAAACATATTTAGTTTCAAGTAAAAAAAAAAATCTGACACGCACAGTAAAATTAACTTTACTATCACAACAATATATTGAGGTCGCTTTCTATTAGCGCATTAAAATCTCCTCACATAAAATAAATTAACATATAATGTATTTATTAAAAAATGTAATCAAACTTTTTTTTTCTCCTTTGGACATATTATATTAAACATCAAAATGTATTATTACGAAGCATAATTTAGGATTCGTTTTGACTACTATCGCTTATATTAGCTCAATTCTGCGATAAACACGACAACCAGACTCCAGACTGTTATATTATCATTCGGAGAAGGAAACTAACCCTATTTCATTAAATACATTTTTGGCACTTACCGATGATTGAAGTTGGGTCCCTTAAAAAATTAAAATCTAATTTTTTATATAAAGATCCTAATCAGACCGCTAGAAACGTTACTAGATCCAGCTTCACGTATTCCATGTCAAGTCATGTGATCTGAAGCTTTCATTTTTGATAAATATTCAATGCCTGTAAAGTGACTAATGCTATAGTAAAATAGGTGACCTGGCGGTCTAGGGGTAAGGTGTCAGACTTCTATGCTGGCGTCTGGGGTTCAATCCTCGGTCCCGGCACAGATTTATCTGATTACCAAACCCTTCCTTCACCTCTGACAAGACATCTTGTGAATGTGAGGAATGCCAGATCTCCACTGTGGTTCGGATTCCACGTTAAACTGTAGGTCTTTCATTTCATCTCACAATCACCCTACTATTAAACATTAGCGTAAGTGCGTATAACCCGAACGGGTAGTAAAACGCGGTGCTAATAATAATAATATAGTAAAATATCATCAATGTTGACATATAAAAATATGTTTGTATTTTTTAAATGTTATCAATGAACGCGTAAATTATATACTTACTATCCAAAAGATGGACCTATATTATATAATGATTTTTAGTTATCTCTTTCGCCTCCAAAGGTGAAAGTGGTTGAACTTGACGAAGCTGAACACAATTATGGTCGGACCGTCCGACACTAGTTCGAGTCCCATCTTGGGCATTGGGAGCAGAGCTCCAGCGGCCGTTGAGATAGTTTTCAGGCAGTTCGGAGTCAAACACAGGACTAGCTTCGGGTGTGGTTAGACTTTGGGATTAATTTGACCAATAAGGCAATGTGATATTCTTCGTGAATCCTAGCTTCAACGTCAGTGACCTTGATCCAGGTCTTGACGCGAAATATCAAATAACGGGGTGGAGCATTGTCACCATCTCATTCTAGGTTAAAAACATCTTCAGGATCTTGTAATTAAATATACTTTATAGTATTCCCCGCCGCGCCTTAGTATACTGGGTTTAAGCCTTGTGCCCTAGTATTCTGCGCCCTAGTATTCTGAGTTCTTACCTACTCTTTATATTAGTCTAGTGTGCCGCTAGCACCCGTAAACGCCATTTTTAAATATGCGTTTAGAAAGCACAACGTCTTACTACCCGATCAGGGTATCCGTTATGTACTAACCTCGTTATTGTGTTAAGGTTGACGAAGGCATAATTTAGAGGACTTGTGTCTTCATTTTCATAGAGGGAAAAGGGAAATCAATTTAGGAAGCATCCTCCTTCACTACACGCTCCCGGGACCTCGATCTTCCCGCCATCGGCAGTACAGTCTATTACGAGACCATTTGGCCATCGAAGTAGGTCAACGTCAATTTCAAATTTTAATGTAGGTTATTGAACTAAAGTTACAAAGCTAACTTTGCTTGGGATTTTATAAAATAACTTTGGTCTAATAGGATATAATATGGCATTCGGCAATTATATAAACGCAGTATTTGTATTTCAATACACGTAGCTTTTATTATTGCTGATCTTAGTAATGTTTCTAGCTGTTATTTGTTTTTAATAAATTCCTAATAAGTACATAATAGCTCTACGCGAGTAATTGTATGTAATTTATATCTACGAACAATTTCAATTTGATTATGAATGTAACAGGAACTGTACACTGTCGCTGAGAGCAAACCGGCCAACAAACCACCGCTGTACTCTCTTGTCAACTCTCCTCTCTAATTAAAGTCGCTAACCAACAAGGCCTGATGGGAAACACAAACATTGTCTGAAGAGGGAAGAGAGCGATGTAATTGGTGTGTCACGTGCAATCCGCCTCGAGACGTGGCTGTACGTTCGTTGCAAATGATAGGGCTGAGCACTGCCAACCTTCCAACACGGTCTGCAGTGCTAGACCAACTTAACTTAACTGAGCCTAACCTAGCCTTGCTCCCCCTCTCGCCAAGAATTAATTTTACCTCGGACATACATTTTACGGAGCAGCTAAAGTTCAGCTTAAACTGAACTGAAGTCTGCTGGTGAAGTATTGTATTCACCTCTAGTTAATATTATACTACGAGATGCCCACTCCACCTATTTACAATAATCTTTCTAGGCGAATGAACGGTGTCCATTCCAACAATCTCTCGCATAGAAGTGACTCTCACTCCATCACCGCTCAGAGGACTGCGTTTGTTGACTCTTCAGACTTAAAATATTTTGTTTTCGACTTAAGTTTTATACTAATATTTTAACAAACTTTTTTAATTTTGTTAAGGCAGGGTTTCCACACACTTGGGAAAATAGGGATTTTAATTTGTCTGGATTAAACAGTGAAAACACAGAGAATTTCACACACAAAAACTATTAAAAATACTAGAATATTTATGAATTTAGAACATTTAACTATTTTTAGCGACGCGTCTTATTACCCGTTTGAGTTACACACCTAACATTGAACTAAAAACCTTAAAATAAGGGTCTCTATAGAGTAGAACCTGCTAATTGAAGAATCAGACACGTAGATTCGAACACAACCGAAGGCCCTTACCCCCTTTCTAAACATTGAGCTGCATGGTGCTACATTTATTTACCCATCAAGGTCAAACCAGAAGGTTTTAACACCAACCACTAAACTCTGTACTAGTTAATTTTATGAAAAAATTAATTTAACTCTCCTGTACTTCATCTCTGGTTTTGAGAGTTTGGAACTCCTAGAAAACACAAGGATTTTTGTAGTAATAAAATAGTGGTAGCCTTGTAAGGAGAGTTAACTTGAATGTTTGACGAGAAATAATATAGCACAAAATATGATTATAGCTTGTGTTCTCTTCTTGACCCTCGAATCTTGGTTCATTAAACATCACTTAATTTAATATTGAATTATATCTCTGAATAACATGTCGGGGTGATTGGTTAGTGGACTGGTTTCCAAATTGCGTTTGTTCGTTTTATAATATACAGGGTGTCCACCGCGACACTCCACTGTACTGAACTGTATATGTTTAAAAAGTTGGAGTCTCATAGTGGACACCCTTTATATTATACCATCAACCCTTATAGGGGTTTGTGTCCAGTATTTTTATATGTTCGGCTAATATAGACTCGAATATAAATTCTATTGAATTTTAAATCAAATCAATGTTCCCCAGACTGAATAGCTTAGGACTAAGGCATTATGTTAATCAAATTAAATGTGAAACTACCACATTCGGTGCTCGCATGGTCTAAGGCATCACTCTGCCAATAAACTGAAATGCCGATGACGGAGGGATCGGGGTTAGAATCCCGGTCGGGTGTGCTGAGGTTGGTTTCCACTCGACCTTCACGCGGATGGGTGTAACCTTCCTTTAAATTTAACCCTACTCATCCCTAACATATTTTCCTAATTTAGTACACAGGCGTATAACCCGAACGGGTAGTAAGACGCGGTGCTATTAAAATAGCGCTGAATGGCCTGTTGGGTTGAAAGTTCTGCTCCCCCGGTCAGCGAGGAAGTACCAATCGCTGCTTTGTCGTTTTCTGGAACTATTTCTCTATTTTATCTCAACTTATATATAAATGAGTCAAAAAAGATGGACGGAGTTTGGAGGCGCAAAGTTTCCCAAGATATAATGCGAGCTAAAAAAAAAAACATAAACGTTTGAGATCCTTAATCCGTCACCTCCGCGGCTTCAACCACCCTTTTTCATGTCAGTAAAAATAGGGGAAAGAAACGCTTCACAGTATCTCAAGGTAAAGAGGAAAGCTCGATATTGGTTCTCAAATATCTTCCAAATTTTCTGTTGGGAGCCTATTAAAAAATTACTGTATCTGTTAGAGGAAGGCTAAATTAGAGCCCTTTTTCATCACAAATAGTCTCGTAACTCCGCAAATATGCTTAGAAAGTCGTTGAAAATCAGCTAATGTCACACTTCTACACATTT
Organism: Timema californicum; assembly: GCA_902141385.1. NCBI lineage: Eukaryota > Metazoa > Arthropoda > Insecta > Phasmatodea > Timematidae > Timema > Timema californicum. The sequence goes on along the minus strand of CABFOW010004657.1, from coordinate 35,216 downwards.
TTTTCCTGTTAATTAAATTAAACTATAGGGTTTTTAAGCAAAAATAACCCTGTTGGAATCTTTCGACATTATCTTAGCATGAACCATATTTTGAAATAACGCATAGTAGAGTTAAATATATGTTACGGCCATACTTGCCCGCAGACCAGGTCGCAAGTATGGCCGTAGTCTTAAGCTATTAATTTCTCGTTTACCTAGGCGGCACCCTTAACTCTCGAGCTTGCATGGAAACCGGGGAAGTCCGTGAGTGAACGGCGCATTAATGACGCAGGATCACGTGATGGGATTGTGTGGTTTATTTTGAGCGCTGCCGCTTTGAAGAAATATGATTACGAAACGCAATGTATTGTATAATGGTCGGTCGTGTGGAAATGGAGGTCGCACATCAAAATAACCGCATCATGCCGCTACCATCATCCTTCTCCCCCCTCCCCCCTTCAGTCAAGCTTCTTCCTTCCTCTACGCCGCAAACCTGATGTGGCTTGGCGGTCTAGAGTAGGATTCACACTCGCAGGACTGTGCGGCTGTTGACAGGGAGGTCGAGAATCGAACCCTAACAGTGCCCTGGGGTTGTTTTCCTATCGACTCTGTACCAGCTCGGTTTAGTTTCCCTTTAGCTACCCTCCCACCACCCCATTAATTAAGTCGATAATAACCGTCATGTTGCCCGCATCGGTGGTCGCATGATCTAAACACGTCATTCTCGCGTTGGCCTGGACTTCTGCGACGGATAGATCGGGGTTAGAATCCCGGTAGGGTGGATTGAGGGTATTTTCCCACTTCCTCCACTCGACTGTGGGTACATTTTCTCTTAATCCTAACCTCCTCATCACTACCCCAATAGTGGTGGGTTGGAAGTTATTCTTCTTCGTGTAGTGTGGAAGTATATGGGTATAATTAATTAGGAGTGGTTTTATTCACTAATAGCCCCTACTTGCGTAAATAATACCTGTGTGAACAATAGTTCTTTTGTTTAAATTTTAATATATAAACTGTTTTTCATATTTTAATGTTCTTCAAATAGTTGTATGGTCATGGTAGGCATCTCTAAGGGCATATAATTAATTCAAAGCGATCAACATTGCAAAATGCCACTCTGTGTACCCAAAATGGTCAAAAGTGACATTTGTGGAACACATGGCTCTCCGTATGAATACATGAGAGTATATCTAATAATGTTCTGGTCTAATGAATGTTCTCTTGAAGGCATCAGATTATACAACAATTATTTAACTAAACTTGTTAGCCGAGGGTATGTCATTGAGTGGCCTAGCCTAAGCCAGAAAACCCAGTGTTAGAGTTCACATCCTAGTTCGTTACACATTGTGTCTCAACATCAACACATCGTGTTCTCAACACCTAACGAACTCAATGATTATGGTGCGCTGATTTAGCACCGAAACATGTCGGAAAATTAGAGTTCCTGTAACCATCATCAACACAGGAACACTGTTAAAAGGAGTAAGGGACGTCAATTCTTCCAAAAAAGACTTAGATACATGGTTATATAATTCTGTATAATATCTTAAATTAAATAAGGTTTCTAATCAATGTAGCCCACACTATATTAGTTTATCTTATCTCCTCCACTTTTATTTTTAACTGGTGTAATCGATTTTACCCCTCCATTTAACTTATTTTAATGTTTATGTAATCTGTCACCTTATTTCAAATAATTGTTATTTCTCAGTATATCATATCACCCTATCTAACTTTTTTAACTACTCTATCTCACTGTAATTAATAATTTGAATTGTAACTTTCACTTTATTATTCTGTTACTTTGTTCCACTTATAACAATTTATTCTGTTTGACCATCTCGTAACTACGTTTATCAATCACGTTATATTTCATATATTAATTTACTTATGCTACTTTATATTTAACTCCCTTTTTAAACTGTATTAATTGTTTATACTTAGCTTATTATTTTTAATTAAGCCATTCTATTTGTTATGACCATATTACACTTATTGTTTTGTTTAGATTCTTGACTTGCAGGTTTATTTATAAATTGTGTCAACCGTATATTTTTAATTCATTTTACTAGCCCCCTTTGACTCATATTATTTTGTATGTTTTTATTTAATCTAAGATTCTTATTAAAATAAAATGATTTTAACGCATTAATTTCACTTTCCATTAATTTAACTTTTTCTTTCTCATTAATCTTTTTATCAATAACTATCTAAGTCTTTAGTTTTAATCTATCAACACTCCTTACGTAAGATTATTTTAGAATGTTTTCTAAAATGTTAGAGTGTGTTGCTCTAGATTTGAACGATATTATTTAAAAGTGGGGGAGAGTTTGCTTAGGTCATGTGTGATCTCAAGTCTCACATACTTGAAATCCACATGAGCGCTCGCACCCCTCGTACACTTCAGAAATAAGTAATCTAACTCATTAGACTGCTCGTATATTTCCACTAACACTGCCCCTCTTCCGTGTCCACACACACACACACACACACACACACACACACACACACACACACACACACTAATCCTCTCATACATTTATTTAAATATAAATATCACTTTTCTTATTTTAAACATACACATGCTTTTAGGAAGATTCCTTCAAGCCATTTTTACGAAGAGCACAAATAGTTTAGGAATTGGGAAGTTAAAAAAATACTTCCATTAAAAATTGATATTTGTTAACTTTGATGTTTTTTTTATTTTTTTGTTTTCTGTGATATCTGGAAAATTCAAAAATGAATATGGAATATAAACATAAACGCGTCTTTTCAGCGTCTGCGCGTCATTTTCAATCGTTTCTAAAATATGTTTTTATTTATAGTGAAATAATGAAAACTGACCGCGCATCATTGGTTGGAATATTACACACCATAAAACAATTAAGAACTATAAACTAAATGAATAAATTTAAGGAAAATATTGCGAATCGAGTTTTTTAATAAACTATTTGTTCTTGGTAATATCCTCTTATTTTAAAGAAGGATATTTATATTTTATTTCAACATTATATAATAATTAGTATTACTGTATATTGGACTAATGAACCTTGTATGTTTGTGAAATTTGTTTCATATTTAGTTTGGTTAAAAATTAATTTGAAATTTATGTATAAAGCCGGCAACGCATAACAGTATGACGTTGACATAATATTATAATCCCAGCCTTTAAGTAAAACAATGTTACCAACAGAGAATGTTTTATTAAAAAACTAGTCTAGAGGTATATTTTCTTTTAGCCTTTTTACTACAGGTGGCACTCTTACAGACAATTGTCAGTATTTTTGTGAGGCTCGTCTGTCAAGATGGGAAATCAGTTCTTGGCTCGCCGCAACGTGAACGGATGTGACGTCACAGCTACATACCGTAGGTCGTAGGATATAGGATCGAGCTCAAATAGTTGCTGGAGGGAGGAAAGAGGGGTTGGTATACCACAGGTGGTACCACAGTCCAGTATTCTATTCCTGGTTGTCGGTAAATCTTACGTTTATGACCTCACCTAACGTAACAACGGCGCGGTGTGACCAGCTAGTACGGTTTATTCTGACTCTCGATTCAATCCTATAATCATTTTTCTACCCTCCAAGGTAAACAAACATTTACTTAAAATTCACCCTTTCATCCTGTTCGCACATCAGTGTACGAGATTTGTTTACACATTTAATTTAATTTAAAAATAATAGTTTAAAACTTAATTCCAAAATAATTAATTGACTTTTTATGTTTATCAAGTAACTCAGGAACAAAAAAAAACGCCCACGCCTTGATTTAATATAACTTATATATTTTTAATTTTTTTAAATATTTTTCTCCTAGAAAACCACGTTCCAAACAATTTTACGTGTTCACTATTTCTTATTTTGTTATACTTAAATTATTTGATAGGATATTAAAAATAGGAGGTTGGCGCTAAAATAACCTCTAAACGAGAATTGTTTAATCAGCTGGTATGGTATGGTGTTATGTATGTTATATAATTATGTTTGCTCTGTATGTAAGGTGTGTATGCTATGGTATGTAACTAATTATGTTATGTATGTAAGATAAGTATGTAAGGTATGTGTGTTTGTTATGTATGTTATGCTATGTATGCATATTATTCAACTCGATAGTTGGTTGGTTCCTCGATGGTTCCATCGTCAGCGGTAAAGCCTAAGCAGCATTGAAGAAGAGTACTAGGGAAATGAGGAGTGAGGTAGCTTCTCATTGCTTCCCTCACTGAACTAGAAGGTACTATTGCACACCTGTCTGCCAAGCCACCAACTGACCCTACAAGCGACACCTTCACTCCATTCATCACAGGGACTGGCTGAATATGTTATTACCAGTATAGTTCATACACCAACTGACCCTACAAGCGACACCTTCACTCCATTCATCACAGGGACTGGCTGAATACTGAATGTTATTACCAGTATAGTTCATACACCAACCGACCCTGCAAGCGACACCTTCACTCCACTCATCACAGGGACTTGGCTGAATATGTTATTACCAGTATAGTTCATACACCAACTGACCCTACAAGCGACACCTTCACTCCATTCATCACAGGGACCGACTCTATATTGAATGTTATTAAAACTGTCGTTCATACCTCGGCCACTTTCATATTTGTCTGAACCGTAAGGGAGAATTGAGACCTCATGTAAGTAACGTGTTCTAGCCCATACCAGGAGATATAGTACATTGTGAACACCATATCTCACCAGAGATAGCCGATAGCTAACCAATTAAAACCCATGAGAGATGCTGACTGTCGTCCGTCAAAGTACTAACGGCGCGCGATACCGGTAGCAGTTCAGTAATGTTTGGTCAGTTGTGCTGTCATCGCAAGCCTTGACATTTGTCGGTGAGCTCCCCCCTCAACCCGTTTTGTATGCGCGCGCGCGCGCGCGCGAGTGGTCGCCATGTTCGTATGCTAATGGTGACATTATCATGCGGGGAAGTCCCTCTTCAACCTAAAAACACGGGCCACTGACTTCTCTAAGAGCTGTGACGTCACGACCTTGACTTCTCCAGCGTCATCGGGCAATGTGAAGAGTTAGTTGGGGTAGTTGTTACCTGGCTCAACCATAATAACTGTTGTCGGAAAAACAACCTGGCCTTATTCTGTCGATATAAATACGTACAACTTAATATGATTATTAAAAAAAATACCTGGCTGGTTGTTTGATAGTGAATAATTAAACATAAAACTAAGCCTTTTTCAAACTAATAGCATCACTAATTAGGATTGCCATTTAAAAAAATCTTAAATAAAGAACCAAAGGTGCAGCCAGAACATGATCTATTTTTCGTTTGTTTTATAATTAATAGAAAGCGCTATTTCATGCTATTATAATATTAAAATCATACTATTAATGTAAAAATTGTAATTAGGGCTTCAGCATGTATTTTTTCTGTTGCGAGGTTTCTTTCTGTCTAAAAAGTTTGAAAAACCCTGATCTAAGGCGTCGCTCTCGCTACAGATTATTTGACTGCTGATGACGGGGAGATCGGGGTTTTAATCCTGGTTTTGTGTATTGTGGGTGGTTTCTACTAACTCGTTTCTCCACACTCCCTCAACGCAAATGCGAATACTTTTCTTTTTAATTCTTCTTAATAACGGGAGCTGGCAAAGGGATGGACAACCAAGCGGCCGACACGAGAGGACCAACTGCTCGACAAACTTTGACATCGTCCAGTTGAGAGTGGGCTAAGTGAAAAGAATATCATGAATTGAGCAGTCGCAATTAACTCTGCAACATTAAGAAATGTGAGCGCTGGTCGACACGTGTGAACTATCTTATTTTTATATTACTAGTTTAGAGGTGAGGAGGGTATAATTTAGAGAAAATATACCCACTTTTTCATGGAGAAAGAGTTGAAAACCACTGAGTAAAAATTCCTTGGTGGACTTTATTAAAACTTGAAATTTGACAACAGTTTAAAAATAGTTTGTAAAATTAGTAGCCGGCAATAAGCGACAGTAAAAAGGATTTTTATTGTTTTTCAAACAGATAATTTTAATATCTAGCCTGACTATTTAGTGCTACATATTTTTAATTTTTAGCACCGCGTTATACCTACTAGAGTTACTACCCGTTCGCGTTATACGCCTATATACTAACTACGCTAATGTGTTTAGGGATGAGTAAGGTTACATCTAGAGAAACTGCACCCGATTTTTCGTGGAGTGAGAGTGGAAAACAATTTATGAAAATCCACCTTCAGTCAACTGACTGGGATCGAACCCCGATAAATGGTATTGACGTTTGAGGTGTCGGGTGGAGAATGATGCATAATTATTTAGTACTGTTTCAAACCGTTTCGGAATATTTTGAAGGACGGGTGGTAACTAGGAAGGACATCGTTTAAGGTACAAGATCTAAGCCGTCAGGTATCAAGGAGCGGGTGGTAAGATGACAGATACATCGTTTAAGGTACAATATCTAAACTGTCAATGTTTTAAGGACTGGCTGGTAAGCGGGGTGGTTGGTATCAACACGGCCATGATCGAGCCAGACTACCTCAAGTCGTATGGCTGAAAGGAGGTAAGAGTACAGGATGGGGACTGGAAGTTGTGCAGATCAAAGCTGAGGGTAGGAGACTGGGAGGAGAGGAGAGGAGAACAGTGATTGGGGGGTATGTTAAGAGAAAGGGATGAAGGCTGGGATCTAGACTCAAGTGAGTTGGGGAGGGGGGGGCCTTCAAGGGGCAGAACGATAAATACAGGGATATAAGGTACTGTTGTGTAATTAAAAGGCTGTTAAGGTTAGGTAAGGTTAGGTTGGTGGAGAAAGTGATCCACCCATTCAATTTGGTGGACTATTGTTAACTTTATGGGAGAAAGTGGTTGAGAACTGTCACTTCAACCACTACTACCATGTTTATAACTTTTTAGTTTTGAAATAGTTTGTCACGTGAGCCTTTATTAACTGGATTCATCTCAATGTTTGTCGAGCAATTGGTCCTCTCATGTCAGCCACTTGCTGTTTGTCACTTTGTCCTCTTATATGGGAGCTTGTCTATCACTTGGTCCACGTCGTTTCTAGGTGTCTAGCAGTTGGTCCACGTCGTTTCTGGGTGTCTAGCAGTTGGTCCACGTCGTTTCTGGGTGTCTAGCAGTTGGTCCATGTCGTTTCTGGGTGTCTAGCAGTTGGTATTTTTACAGATTTGTCCTCTCGGGTCGATTGCTTGGCTATCACTTTGTACTCCTATACTTGAGCTTGTCTAGCAGTTGGTCCAATTCGTGTCGGCCACTTGACCCACCCAGCCTTCCAAATATTTGTTATAGCTTGTCGAGCAGTTTGTTGTCTAGCAGTTTGTATGGTGCCGTACCCAACCATTTGCTGGGGGATTATTTACAGTGGCTACCACTGTCCCAACCGAAGATGTAATGCATTTTTTAAACAATGAATCCCTCTTCAAGTAATTTAAAGTGTTCAATTAGGAGTGTTTTGAAAATCTGTGATATGTTTGCATCCGCAACCTTTTTTTGGGTATGGGGGACGGTGATATGCAATGAGGAACGGATAACTCACAGGTGCTCGTAAATACTAGGCCTACTGCTGGACATTTCATTTATTTTCCTGGCTTAGAAAATCTGAAAAATTACATATGCCAAATTTTGTTAAATTGTTTTTTTCGTGGAGTCTTTAAAGTTTTATCAAATTAAAATGGAGTCATTTTGGATGTCTTGGGTTGATAATTATAGACCAGATATGAAATTTACTAAATCTCATTTCACCTATTCATTCGTCAAGTTATGTGTTTTGCAACTGCCACATGATTTTTTTTTCAGTGCTACCGGAAAATATTGGTTTGTATTCTCAAAAATGTTCTTTCTACTAAACTACAAGCAGTTTGGAAGTAACTAGAAATTGTTGATGCTCCCTCCAGGTGACGCGACGGATTAATAGTACACACTTTCTCTACCACGAGGCGCTGTGTGCTTGCAGCAGCACTGACACCTGTTGGCATTTTATAAAATCATTTCTACTTTTGAAGTCTTCAAGACTACCGCTTTTCAAAGCACAGTAATATAAAAACCTAAATGCAAAACATTATATATTATTTTCATATATTTGACAGTAATTAAACTAAAATTTAAAATAGATTATTGCTTATATTGATATTGAAAGGAAAAAATAAGTAAAGATTATATTGATTCAATTAAAGAAAGTCACTGCTTATTTTACTTAAACGCAAGGTCGTATCATACATTTACAAATTAGTAAATACAGTAATATTTTTAATTTTAACTTGATTGAGTATTCTCTTTAAAAAAATTAAATCAAATCACATAATTAATATATAGTTTTTTTTAAATTTAAAGTGATTTTTAAATAGCGGTTCCACTCCATTACGCGCGCAAGAACGAGCGTGCGCCATCCAGTGTTCGTCTGACGTCATTCTTTTTAAGTAGTTCGGGCAGTTGAGAAGTATACTTCATATTCTATATCTTTAATACTCTTGTTAGCTTAGTTTTACAACCTTATAAATGGATTGTGCTTTGTACCATTGTTTACAGACAACCATTTCTACTGCAGATAAGCTATTTATTCATGTTCCTAGAAACATTCGAACAAGAAAATCCTGAACTTAGGTTTTCTCAGTAAAATGGATTGATATCAATAGTTTTAGATACTTAACCAAAAGATTATCTTTGTTAAAACACCAAGTTTTATAATTCTACGTGTTGGTAGTAATCTGCTAGATAACGACTTAAACATATTGGCTTGGGAGGGAGAAAGTGTTGCCAGAAAATGCACCCGAATTAGCGTTAAGGGAAGTAAAGTGTTAATCGCAATGCTAAACTACCCTCCATTCACTTGGATGAGATTCGAACCCTGGCCTTGAAAGTATGACGGGATCGTGAGTTGGACACAATATCGTTGATCGATGTGATTGTCTATTCTGTAATGTTCTATAGAGCATAGGCTATACAACTCTAGGGATCTCCCTCCCCTCAACATACCACCCATCCTTTTCCCTCACACGCAAACAAAACCAGACCTCGAGCACACTAGCTATTTAACGGCTCAATCTAATTGGGTAGATAGTAGGATGACACCCCGCCTTTGCGTGGAGAGAGAAAAGGAAATCACAATATACTGCGGAAAACAACCCTCGGTTCACTCGGCGGGAATTAGAACGTCGATCTCCCCGTAAATGGCGATCACAAAAACAATATTATAAGCAGGGCCTGGATTTTGATGACCTTATAGTTACCAAAAAAATACTTATAAAATGACGCTAAAAACTATTAATAATGACTTTAATTTTGCAGAAAATGACCTAAAAATTTGATTGAAATTCTACAATATGATATATTTACTACAAGAGTTAGGATTTACATTATACACGTAAGCAGAAATATCTCTCCTGGTCTGTTAATTTCTAGTTTTTCCTCGGTGTGGACTCGTCTGGAATAGAATGATCCGTACACAGTCCCAGGAAATCTTTTAGTTTAACGTTGCTCAGTTTCCACAGGAATGTTCGCAGATACCAGAACGTCACACAAATCTTTATAAAATGTTGAGGATTTTTCTTGATTCGTGAATGGATTTTGTTAAAGTAATAATTGAGAGGTTTTCTTTTTGTCAATATTCTGGATACAACGGACATGTTTGTTGCGACTGATATGCTGTTGAATGGTTAAATCTTTTGTCTTATGCCAGACACTTATACCTCAAAAATATCCTCTCCGAATTCAGTAATAATTTGCCTCAAATGACTCGCTTTAGATGGTTTGGCTTAAAGCATTCTAAATACACATAAGATAATTGCAAACAAATAAATATAACGTGGACTTTATAAGGGGGAACTATGCATCTAAAATCTTGCGACATCTAACGTGCTTTAAAAGCGATATCTCCCCACCCCTTTCCAGATATGAGTGACTCACCAGGAATGTAAAGATGGTACAAAGTTCATTTGAACTCTAAAACTTGCTCTCCCCTCCCCCTGCAACCCTTCCAAACTTAGGTCTAGTGAAGGTCTCATCAAGAATGTAAAGGGGTACAAAGTTCATTCTTCAGTTAACAAGTGTGTGGTAAAATACTGTATCTGGTTTTTGAATATTCATGTTTTATCAAATCACCGATAGTTCATATATATAAAAACCTTTTTAGAGTCATTTTCAAACAATCTTGAAATTTCTTTACATAAAAATTCTTAAAATGACATACTCAACAATAAAAAGCAAGTAAAATAACCTACAAACCAGAAATGGTAAAAAATGACCTATAAAATATACATTTGTACAACCAGGAGATCATGACCAGAGTTTATGTACAACTGAGCATTGTCTCTGATGTGCCAGAAAATAGATGACATGTCATCAAAATCCGGGCCCTGATTATAAGTGTTATGTCCTGCCCTAATTCTTACAATGATGAATCTGCGGCCATCGGTTGGGTGTTGTGCTAGTCTTGGTTAGAATATATTGTAAGCTCTGTGCAGATATGTGTAGAAAGTGACCGGTAAATATCCCCTATATATATATAAACCTTAGTTAACATAACCAAATTAAATGTTAGTACAAAACTTTGACACCAAGCTCAAGACACCCTCTGCGTTCAATGCTGTTTAAAGGATAATTAAAATAAAGGGATCTTTGTTTCATTGGGTTAATTTAAAGTGCACTTCCTGAGCATGCAGACTATGTCGGCAGACCCAGACCCTAGCCGCAAACTCATCCCTGCGTAAAGACACGATCATGCACGCATAGCTTGACAGTCATGATTGTCATGAAAAACTGATCGTATATGGCTGTGCAGGAAGGCAACTGACACGCCAGGATCGTGCATGAAGGATTTCAAGCATGTTTGAACATTGGTCCACGATTGAAATGCAAGTATGAACGTGAATGGGACTTACTGACAGCGCATCTTCATTCAAGGGCTATCTCTCACAGCGTGAACATGGGAGATTTCATCATTCACCCACATTTACGTATTCACCTGACAGACCAAACGCGACTGACAGGAGTGCCATGCATGATCGTGTAGGGGGCCCTTAAAGAGAGGCCCATTACACCAAGGATACATTTGTCTGCATCGTGAGCCAAGGCATTGGCCAATCTTTATTTCAAACAATGTAGGTCTAAGGGTACGTCCAGACTGGAGCGAGTGAGCGACTAAAATATAAAATAGAACACATTGGTTGTAATGAGAGTTGGCACGCGCTCGAGCCGGTACAGTCTAGCTTACAGGCGCTAGGCAGTATTATTGTATGTTGGTTCATTGAGTGCTGGTCAAACTTCTCAATTTGACATTCTTATTACTAACGATAAGTTTGGCACTCTTGCTACTACGGCCTAATTTGATTGGTAAGATCATAAGCCATACCTATATATATATGTAAAACTAATATGTTAAAATACTTCACTATTATAATCAAAGTAGTCCTTTACAAATAAGAATCACCGTTAGCGTGGAGAGAGGATGATAAAACCACAACAATAAAACACTTGTCAAAAACCACCATCAGTTCACTGAGCCAAGATTCGAACTTTTGCCTCCTCGTCAACAACTATCGAGATCTATCTGCTAATCACGCGCTCGTCAGTCTAGCCGAACCCTTACACATTTTTTGTTTTAACTGGGAAAAATAAATGTTGAGACATTCGAGATCTTTAATAGGCTTTAATAATAGTTATATAATTTTAAGGACTATTTCAGCATAAATTATTCCAATAAAAACATTGACCTTGAAGGAACAAAATTGACCAGTGAATTGCTTATACTGTAGTTATCTATGGCCCCAAAAAGGCATTGTTTACTCCTTTCAGTTCAGCACCTACAAACATTTCATTTGATGATAGAAATGACCCCACCATTTATAATAAATACACGTGATAAATTGTCTCCCGTGGCTTTCATAAAACCCTTTTCATTTTTGTATTTTCTTTGGTGTTCGAAAGGCGAGAAATATCAACAGTAGAATGAAAATAATAAATGAAATTCAACAAATACAATTGGATATATTATAATAACGTGAATAGTATATCATAAACAAACAATCTACAGAATATATTCTAGTCTACTCAAGAGTGACGTCAGACCAATCACTGGGCGTTTCGAGCGCGCGCAAAAAATTTGAAATTAGGCTTCATTTCAAGTCCAAGTATTTATACTACATATTTTTGGAATATTTAACTAATTTTGCGTTTGATAAGTCCGAAACTATTTGTTCTTTTAGCACCACGTCTTACTACCCGTTCGGGGTTTCGGAGTTAAGAAGGTTATATGTAGAGGAAGTATACCCGAATTTGCGTGGAAAGAGAGGGAGAAACCATGTAGGAAAAAACCTCATTACAACCCAACCGAGATTCTAACCACGATCTCCTTGTCGTCAGCAGTTTAGTCTACTGCTACACCCAATATCATCTCCGATGGAACTGTTGCCAAATCCTCTCGCTCTCAGCTATGTTTATGGTGGTGTGCTGTGGTAAGAAGGAGTTACTGGCAACCTCGACTAACCAGTGTTGCAAAACTTGTCTTGTATTTGAGATAGTGACCACACGAAAACGAGAAAATTACAACGCTGTTTCCCAATAGTAAACATGCAGGTTCCTCAGAGATGACTTCCAGTGTAGATCAGCGCGTTAGACCACCGAATGGTGTTTAAATTAATTTAGATTTGAAAATAATCCCAAATAGTTGTCAAGTAACAAGAAACTATAACAGTGCCTCAAAATAAATAACTAAAATATATTATAAAATTGACGTTTCGTTGCTACCTCATTTTTTGTTTAGTTATGTATATTTTATTTTCCCGCCCATTTTAATAAAATAACACACACGTATTTTATTGATTCAGTTACTGATTTTCAAGAAACAAATAACCTTAAAGCAAAAGACAAAAGACGGATGCAAATTTAAAAAAGGTTATGATGTATTTACACCTTAGTATCTTGGATTGAATCAGTTTGACGGTTTATTACATAACGTTCTAGTTATAATATTGTGTTCTTCGTGTATATATTTTTGAATGATGCTTGTGTGTTTCATCTCTCAGCTTCTCTCCTCTACCTCCTATCCCCCCTGCACCCACATGTCACTGTGACCTTGACACCTGTTGAGTGCGGTATCGCTTAACTAGAGTGCGCATGCGTTCACCAATGAAACAGCTGTCCACGGCAGGTAGGTACAGTAGTCCCATGGCTTCTTTGGTGCTGATTGACAGCTTTGAAAAGTTACCAGACCAAATTATGTATCCCTCCACCGAACCATATGATCTGCAAAAACATGTGTTTAGCAGATGTCACTTCTGACAGTCAAAATTTATGTATATACCTAAATGTTGACTGTCAGAAGTCAACCGTGAGCTGTCAGTCAGCACCAAAGAAGTCATGGCGCTACTGTATCTATCATGTTGTACAAAAGGTTCAGTCCTATTTTCAAAGGAAGGACCTTAGAGAGAGATAGAAAGAAACACCGCTAACAGTCATAACATTTCATTTTATAATTAGTATTGATATTATCCATCAGACTTGTATGAATATATGAAAATCGATCCAATAACTTTTCTAGCTGTGTCAGATAAGAGCTTTACTATTAAAATTGTAGCATAGAGGTAGGGAAAAGCTGAATTAATAAGAAAATTTGTTGTGATAGGAAAAAGTCGGTGAGATTTTAAAAAGTTGTTGGAATTTTCAGATATTTTTTGAAATAATAAGACGATATATAGAAAACTATTTTAGATACAATTGATGCGATTATTTAAAGGGCATTCACATATATACCTCTTCATTCCGACCTCCCCTAGACCCCAAAATCCCCCCACAGAAACTTGAATACATAATTTAAAATATACTAATTTAGTCCTACCAAAAGTATGTAATGAGGCTCCCATGTCCTTAAGACTGTTGCATGTTTATAGAGTGCCAGGACTTTGTAAACAAATAGTAGAGAATTATGTTTGTCCGCATCATTTAGAGTCAAATAAACTGCTCCATGTCTTGGAATAAACCACTCCAACCACTTAGCTCAGGAGGAGTTTTTTTTATCACTGCGAATTTTAGTGTACAATACCTGTCCTACTACTGTATGTCCTCCAGCGTACAGTACCTGTCCTGCTACTGTATATCCTCCAGCGTACAGTACCTGTCCTGCTACTGTATATCCTCCAGCGTACAGTACCTGTCCTGCTACTGTATATCCTCCAGTATACAGTACCTGTCCTACTGTATATCCTCCAGTGTACAGCACCTGCCCTGCTACTGTATATCCTCCAGTGTACAATACCTGTCCTACTACTGTATGTCCTCCAGTGTACAGTACCTGTCCTGCTACTGTATATCCTCCAGTGTACAGTACCTGTCTTGCTACTGTATATCCTCCAGTATACAGTACCTGTTTTGATACTGTATATACTCCAGTATACAGTACCTGTCTTGATACTGTATATACTCCAGTATACAGTACCTGTCTTGATACTGTATATCCTCCAGTATACAGTACCTGTCTTGATACTGTATATCCTCCAGTATACAGTACCTGTCTTGATACTGTATATCCCCCAGTATACAGTACCTGTCCTACTGTATATCCTCCAGTGTACAATACCTGCCCTGCTACTGTATACCCTTTAGTGTACAATACCTGTCCTACTGTATATCCTCCAGTGTACAGCACCTGCCCTGCTACTGTATATCCTCCAGTGTACAATACCTGCCCTGTTACTGTATGTCCTCCAGTGTACAGTACCTGTCCTACTGTATATCCTCCAGTGTACAGCACCTGCCCTCCTACTGTATATCCTCCAGTGTACAGTACCTGTCCTGCTACTGTATATCCTCCAGTGTACAGTACCTGTCCTGCTACTGTATATCCTCCAGTGTACAGTACCTGTCCTGCTACTGTATATCCTCCAGTGTACAGTACCTGTCCTGCTACTGTATATCCTCCAGTGTACAGTACCTGTCCTGCTACTGTATATCCTCCAGTGTACAGTACCTGTCCTGCTACTGTATATCCTCCAGTGTACAGTACCTGTCCTGCTACTGTATATCCTCCAGTGTACAGTACCTGTCCTGCTACTGTATATCCTCCAGTGTACAGTACCTGTCCTGCTACTGTATATCCTCCAGTGTACAGTACCTGTCCTGCTACTGTATATCCTCCAGTGTACAGTACCTGTCCTGCTACTGTATATCCTCCAGTGTACAGTACCTGTCCTGCTACTGTATATCCTCCAGTGTACAGTACCTGTCCTGCTACTGTATATCCTCCAGTGTACAGTACCTGTCCTGCTACTGTATATCCTCCAGTGTACAGTACCTGTCCTGCTACTGTATATCCTCCAGTGTACAGTACCTGTCCTGCTACTGTATATCCTCCAGTGTACAGTACCTGTCCTGCTACTGTATATCCTCCAGTGTACAGTACCTGTCCTGCTACTGTATATCCTCCAGTGTACAGTACCTGTCCTGCTACTGTATATCCTCCAGTGTACAGTACCTGTCCTGCTACTGTATATCCTCCAGTGTACAGTACCTGTCCTGCTACTGTATATCCTCCAGTGTACAATACCTGTCCTGCTACTGTATATCCTCCAGTGTACAATACCTGTCCTGCTACTGTATATCCTCCAGTGTACAATACCTGTCCTGCTACTGTATATCCTCCAGTGTACAATACCTGTCCTGCTACTGTATATCCTCCAGTGTACAATACCTGTCCTGCTACTGTATATCCTCCAGTGTACAATACCTGTCCTGCTACTGTATATCCTCCAGTGTACAATACCTGTCCTGCTACTGTATATCCTCCAGTGTACAATACCTGTCCTGCTACTGTATATCCTCCAGTGTACAATACCTGTCCTGCTACTGTATATCCTCCAGTGTACAATACCTGTCCTGCTACTGTATATCCTCCAGTGTACAATACCTGTCCTGCTACTGTATATCCTCCAGTGTACAATACCTGTCCTGCTACTGTATATCCTCCAGTGTACAATACCTGTCCTGCTACTGTATATCCTCCAGTGTACAATACCTGTCCTGCTACTGTATATCCTCCAGTGTACAATACCTGTCCTGCTACTGTATATCCTCCAGTGTACAATACCTGTCCTGCTACTGTATATCCTCCAGTGTACAATACCTGTCCTGCTACTGTATATCCTCCAGTGTACAATACCTGTCCTGCTACTGTATATCCTCCAGTGTACAATACCTGTCCTGCTACTGTATATCCTCCAGTGTACAATACCTGTCCTGCTACTGTATATCCTCCAGTGTACAATACCTGTCCTGCTACTGTATATCCTCCAGTGTACAATACCTGTCCTGCTACTGTATATCCTCCAGTGTACAATACCTGTCCTGCTACTGTATATCCTCCAGTGTACAATACCTGTCCTGCTACTGTATATCCTCCAGTGTACAATACCTGTCCTGCTACTGTATATCCTCCAGTGTACAATACCTGTCCTGCTACTGTATATCCTCCAGTGTACAATACCTGTCCTGCTACTGTATATCCTCCAGTGTACAATACCTGTCCTGCTACTGTATATCCTCCAGTGTACAATACCTGTCCTGCTACTGTATATCCTCCAGTGTACAATACCTGTCCTGCTACTGTATATCCTCCAGTGTACAATACCTGTCCTGCTACTGTATATCCTCCAGTGTACAATACCTGTCCTGCTACTGTATATCCTCCAGTGTACAATACCTGTCCTGCTACTGTATATCCTCCAGTGTACAATACCTGTCCTGCTACTGTATATCCTCCAGTGTACAATACCTGTCCTGCTACTGTATATCCTCCAGTGTACAATACCTGTCCTGCTACTGTATATCCTCCAGTGTACAATACCTGTCCTGCTACTGTATATCCTCCAGTGTACAATACCTGTCCTGCTACTGTATATCCTCCAGTGTACAATACCTGTCCTGCTACTGTATATCCTCCAGTGTACAATACCTGTCCTGCTACTGTATATCCTCCAGTGTACAATACCTGTCCTGCTACTGTATATCCTCCAGTGTACAATACCTGTCCTGCTACTGTATATCCTCCAGTGTACAATACCTGTCCTGCTACTGTATATCCTCCAGTGTACAATACCTGTCCTGCTACTGTATATCCTCCAGTGTACAATACCTGTCCTGCTACTGTATATCCTCCAGTGTACAATACCTGTCCTGCTACTGTATATCCTCCAGTGTACAATACCTGTCCTGCTACTGTATATCCTCCAGTGTACAATACCTGTCCTGCTACTGTATATCCTCCAGTGTACAATACCTGTCCTGCTACTGTATATCCTCCAGTGTACAATACCTGTCCTGCTACTGTATATCCTCCAGTGTACAATACCTGTCCTGCTACTGTATATCCTCCAGTGTACAATACCTGTCCTGCTACTGTATATCCTCCAGTGTACAATACCTGTCCTGCTACTGTATATCCTCCAGTGTACAATACCTGTCCTGCTACTGTATATCCTCCAGTGTACAATACCTGTCCTGCTACTGTATATCCTCCAGTGTACAATACCTGTCCTGCTACTGTATATCCTCCAGTGTACAATACCTGTCCTGCTACTGTATATCCTCCAGTGTACAATACCTGTCCTGCTACTGTATATCCTCCAGTGTACAATACCTGTCCTGCTACTGTATATCCTCCAGTGTACAATACCTGTCCTGCTACTGTATATCCTCCAGTGTACAATACCTGTCCTGCTACTGTATATCCTCCAGTGTACAATACCTGTCCTGCTACTGTATATCCTCCAGTGTACAATACCTGTCCTGCTACTGTATATCCTCCAGTGTACAATACCTGTCCTGCTACTGTATATCCTCCAGTGTACAATACCTGTCCTGCTACTGTATATCCTCCAGTGTACAATACCTGTCCTGCTACTGTATATCCTCCAGTGTACAATACCTGTCCTGCTACTGTATATCCTCCAGTGTACAATACCTGTCCTGCTACTGTATATCCTCCAGTGTACAATACCTGTCCTGCTACTGTATATCCTCCAGTGTACAATACCTGTCCTGCTACTGTATATCCTCCAGTGTACAATACCTGTCCTGCTACTGTATATCCTCCAGTGTACAATACCTGTCCTGCTACTGTATATCCTCCAGTGTACAATACCTGTCCTGCTACTGTATATCCTCCAGTGTACAATACCTGTCCTGCTACTGTATATCCTCCAGTGTACAATACCTGTCCTGCTACTGTATATCCTCCAGTGTACAATACCTGTCCTGCTACTGTATATCCTCCAGTGTACAATACCTGTCCTGCTACTGTATATCCTCCAGTGTACAATACCTGTCCTGCTACTGTATATCCTCCAGTGTACAATACCTGTCCTGCTACTGTATATCCTCCAGTGTACAATACCTGTCCTGCTACTGTATATCCTCCAGTGTACAATACCTGTCCTGCTACTGTATATCCTCCAGTGTACAATACCTGTCCTGCTACTGTATATCCTCCAGTGTACAATACCTGTCCTGCTACTGTATATCCTCCAGTGTACAATACCTGTCCTGCTACTGTATATCCTCCAGTGTACAATACCTGTCCTGCTACTGTATATCCTCCAGTGTACAATACCTGTCCTGCTACTGTATATCCTCCAGTGTACAATACCTGTCCTGCTACTGTATATCCTCCAGTGTACAATACCTGTCCTGCTACTGTATATCCTCCAGTGTACAATACCTGTCCTGCTACTGTATATCCTCCAGTGTACAATACCTGTCCTGCTACTGTATATCCTCCAGTGTACAATACCTGTCCTGCTACTGTATATCCTCCAGTGTACAATACCTGTCCTGCTACTGTATATCCTCCAGTGTACAATACCTGTCCTGCTACTGTATATCCTCCAGTGTACAATACCTGTCCTGCTACTGTATATCCTCCAGTGTACAATACCTGTCCTGCTACTGTATATCCTCCAGTGTACAATACCTGTCCTGCTACTGTATATCCTCCAGTGTACAATACCTGTCCTGCTACTGTATATCCTCCAGTGTACAATACCTGTCCTGCTACTGTATATCCTCCAGTGTACAATACCTGTCCTGCTACTGTATATCCTCCAGTGTACAATACCTGTCCTGCTACTGTATATCCTCCAGTGTACAATACCTGTCCTGCTACTGTATATCCTCCAGTGTACAATACCTGTCCTGCTACTGTATATCCTCCAGTGTACAATACCTGTCCTGCTACTGTATATCCTCCAGTGTACAATACCTGTCCTGCTACTGTATATCCTCCAGTGTACAATACCTGTCCTGCTACTGTATATCCTCCAGTGTACAATACCTGTCCTGCTACTGTATATCCTCCAGTGTACAATACCTGTCCTGCTACTGTATATCCTCCAGTGTACAATACCTGTCCTGCTACTGTATATCCTCCAGTGTACAATACCTGTCCTGCTACTGTATATCCTCCAGTGTACAATACCTGTCCTGCTACTGTATATCCTCCAGTGTACAATACCTGTCCTGCTACTGTATATCCTCCAGTGTACAATACCTGTCCTGCTACTGTATATCCTCCAGTGTACAATACCTGTCCTGCTACTGTATATCCTCCAGTGTACAATACCTGTCCTGCTACTGTATATCCTCCAGTGTACAATACCTGTCCTGCTACTGTATATCCTCCAGTGTACAATACCTGTCCTGCTACTGTATATCCTCCAGTGTACAATACCTGTCCTGCTACTGTATATCCTCCAGTGTACAATACCTGTCCTGCTACTGTATATCCTCCAGTGTACAATACCTGTCCTGCTACTGTATATCCTCCAGTGTACAATACCTGTCCTGCTACTGTATATCCTCCAGTGTACAATACCTGTCCTGCTACTGTATATCCTCCAGTGTACAATACCTGTCCTGCTACTGTATATCCTCCAGTGTACAATACCTGTCCTGCTACTGTATATCCTCCAGTGTACAATACCTGTCCTGCTACTGTATATCCTCCAGTGTACAATACCTGTCCTGCTACTGTATATCCTCCAGTGTACAATACCTGTCCTGCTACTGTATATCCTCCAGTGTACAATACCTGTCCTGCTACTGTATATCCTCCAGTGTACAATACCTGTCCTGCTACTGTATATCCTCCAGTGTACAATACCTGTCCTGCTACTGTATATCCTCCAGTGTACAATACCTGTCCTGCTACTGTATATCCTCCAGTGTACAATACCTGTCCTGCTACTGTATATCCTCCAGTGTACAATACCTGTCCTGCTACTGTATATCCTCCAGTGTACAATACCTGTCCTGCTACTGTATATCCTCCAGTGTACAATACCTGTCCTGCTACTGTATATCCTCCAGTGTACAATACCTGTCCTGCTACTGTATATCCTCCAGTGTACAATACCTGTCCTGCTACTGTATATCCTCCAGTGTACAATACCTGTCCTGCTACTGTATATCCTCCAGTGTACAATACCTGTCCTGCTACTGTATATCCTCCAGTGTACAATACCTGTCCTGCTACTGTATATCCTCCAGTGTACAATACCTGTCCTGCTACTGTATATCCTCCAGTGTACAATACCTGTCCTGCTACTGTATATCCTCCAGTGTACAATACCTGTCCTGCTACTGTATATCCTCCAGTGTACAATACCTGTCCTGCTACTGTATATCCTCCAGTGTACAATACCTGTCCTGCTACTGTATATCCTCCAGTGTACAATACCTGTCCTGCTACTGTATATCCTCCAGTGTACAATACCTGTCCTGCTACTGTATATCCTCCAGTGTACAATACCTGTCCTGCTACTGTATATCCTCCAGTGTACAATACCTGTCCTGCTACTGTATATCCTCCAGTGTACAATACCTGTCCTGCTACTGTATATCCTCCAGTGTACAATACCTGTCCTGCTACTGTATATCCTCCAGTGTACAATACCTGTCCTGCTACTGTATATCCTCCAGTGTACAATACCTGTCCTGCTACTGTATATCCTCCAGTGTACAATACCTGTCCTGCTACTGTATATCCTCCAGTGTACAATACCTGTCCTGCTACTGTATATCCTCCAGTGTACAATACCTGTCCTGCTACTGTATATCCTCCAGTGTACAATACCTGTCCTGCTACTGTATATCCTCCAGTGTACAATACCTGTCCTGCTACTGTATATCCTCCAGTGTACAATACCTGTCCTGCTACTGTATATCCTCCAGTGTACAATACCTGTCCTGCTACTGTATATCCTCCAGTGTACAATACCTGTCCTGCTACTGTATATCCTCCAGTGTACAATACCTGTCCTGCTACTGTATATCCTCCAGTGTACAATACCTGTCCTGCTACTGTATATCCTCCAGTGTACAATACCTGTCCTGCTACTGTATATCCTCCAGTGTACAATACCTGTCCTGCTACTGTATATCCTCCAGTGTACAATACCTGTCCTGCTACTGTATATCCTCCAGTGTACAATACCTGTCCTGCTACTGTATATCCTCCAGTGTACAATACCTGTCCTGCTACTGTATATCCTCCAGTGTACAATACCTGTCCTGCTACTGTATATCCTCCAGTGTACAATACCTGTCCTGCTACTGTATATCCTCCAGTGTACAATACCTGTCCTGCTACTGTATATCCTCCAGTGTACAATACCTGTCCTGCTACTGTATATCCTCCAGTGTACAATACCTGTCCTGCTACTGTATATCCTCCAGTGTACAATACCTGTCCTGCTACTGTATATCCTCCAGTGTACAATACCTGTCCTGCTACTGTATATCCTCCAGTGTACAATACCTGTCCTGCTACTGTATATCCTCCAGTGTACAATACCTGTCCTGCTACTGTATATCCTCCAGTGTACAATACCTGTCCTGCTACTGTATATCCTCCAGTGTACAATACCTGTCCTGCTACTGTATATCCTCCAGTGTACAATACCTGTCCTGCTACTGTATATCCTCCAGTGTACAATACCTGTCCTGCTACTGTATATCCTCCAGTGTACAATACCTGTCCTGCTACTGTATATCCTCCAGTGTACAATACCTGTCCTGCTACTGTATATCCTCCAGTGTACAATACCTGTCCTGCTACTGTATATCCTCCAGTGTACAATACCTGTCCTGCTACTGTATATCCTCCAGTGTACAATACCTGTCCTGCTACTGTATATCCTCCAGTGTACAATACCTGTCCTGCTACTGTATATCCTCCAGTGTACAATACCTGTCCTGCTACTGTATATCCTCCAGTGTACAATACCTGTCCTGCTACTGTATATCCTCCAGTGTACAATACCTGTCCTGCTACTGTATATCCTCCAGTGTACAATACCTGTCCTGCTACTGTATATCCTCCAGTGTACAATACCTGTCCTGCTACTGTATATCCTCCAGTGTACAATACCTGTCCTGCTACTGTATATCCTCCAGTGTACAATACCTGTCCTGCTACTGTATATCCTCCAGTGTACAATACCTGTCCTGCTACTGTATATCCTCCAGTGTACAATACCTGTCCTGCTACTGTATATCCTCCAGTGTACAATACCTGTCCTGCTACTGTATATCCTCCAGTGTACAATACCTGTCCTGCTACTGTATATCCTCCAGTGTACAATACCTGTCCTGCTACTGTATATCCTCCAGTGTACAATACCTGTCCTGCTACTGTATATCCTCCAGTGTACAATACCTGTCCTGCTACTGTATATCCTCCAGTGTACAATACCTGTCCTGCTACTGTATATCCTCCAGTGTACAATACCTGTCCTGCTACTGTATATCCTCCAGTGTACAATACCTGTCCTGCTACTGTATATCCTCCAGTGTACAATACCTGTCCTGCTACTGTATATCCTCCAGTGTACAATACCTGTCCTGCTACTGTATATCCTCCAGTGTACAATACCTGTCCTGCTACTGTATATCCTCCAGTGTACAATACCTGTCCTGCTACTGTATATCCTCCAGTGTACAATACCTGTCCTGCTACTGTATATCCTCCAGTGTACAATACCTGTCCTGCTACTGTATATCCTCCAGTGTACAATACCTGTCCTGCTACTGTATATCCTCCAGTGTACAATACCTGTCCTGCTACTGTATATCCTCCAGTGTACAATACCTGTCCTGCTACTGTATATCCTCCAGTGTACAATACCTGTCCTGCTACTGTATATCCTCCAGTGTACAATACCTGTCCTGCTACTGTATATCCTCCAGTGTACAATACCTGTCCTGCTACTGTATATCCTCCAGTGTACAATACCTGTCCTGCTACTGTATATCCTCCAGTGTACAATACCTGTCCTGCTACTGTATATCCTCCAGTGTACAATACCTGTCCTGCTACTGTATATCCTCCAGTGTACAATACCTGTCCTGCTACTGTATATCCTCCAGTGTACAATACCTGTCCTGCTACTGTATATCCTCCAGTGTACAATACCTGTCCTGCTACTGTATATCCTCCAGTGTACAATACCTGTCCTGCTACTGTATATCCTCCAGTGTACAATACCTGTCCTGCTACTGTATATCCTCCAGTGTACAATACCTGTCCTGCTACTGTATATCCTCCAGTGTACAATACCTGTCCTGCTACTGTATATCCTCCAGTGTACAATACCTGTCCTGCTGTATATCCTCCAGTGTACAATACCTGTCCTGCCAGTCGACACTACGTCAGTAACTCGAGTACAGAATCCACACATGATAAGGTAGCTGTTTACATACTTATGACCGTCCAGGGATGCAACACTGTCTCGGAGTGCGATAAAACTTTACGAACACTCATCTTATCATCGTCAAATGTATCGCACTCTGGTTACTCACGGACTCGTTGCTCGCTATTTGAGGGACACAATTGTCGCAGTATTGCCCGACCTAACACATTTTTAACTAAACATTTATTTTCATTCTCATTCCTTGTTATATCCGCTGATGGTGTCAACCTGATTTCTCTACTCCACATGCTTTTTCAGATGCACTTTTAAATGTTCCTCTATTTGCCATTCTCTCTTGCTTTACTACACACCCCCAGTATCGCCTCTTGTTTCTCTCTTTCTTACCGTTCTTTTGTGTTGGTTTTGTGAAGCCGAAAGGATCCCGTTTCCCCCATGTGCTCCTAAATGAAAAAGAAAATCTAATTGCCTCCCCCCCAAGCCAACCGTCATCCCCCTGTTAGGCTGGACACAAACAAGAGAGTTTAGCTGTCCGTTGCAGAAATGTCCGTGCGTGCTTCGCTGGTGCGTTCTCATGCTCTTCAACACGTCTACCTGTGTCGCTGCTAGGGGCAACACCTTCCCAGCCCCATTTCACCGTCATTTGTGGCCAACACAACAGTGATTCTATTCTTTTAAATCAACATACAAAGCTGACCTTTATTTTTTCTTGTGTGTTTTTTTCAAACTCGTTGTTTTACTTAATTGATTGATCATCTAATAATCCGAAAGTGTGTTAAGTTAATCTGTATTAAAGGTAAACGTTTTGACGACTGGTTTGTATTTTGAGTTCAGTAAATTAACTTTATAAATTGAAACAACAGTGTTGCTGACATCGGAATCTTGGAAAGTGGACTACATTATATTCTACCGTAAACATTCGAGTATAAATATGACCGGATGACATTCCCGCGCAGAATACGGCGTGTGAAGCCTCTAGACCATTGTGCGGCTTGTTATCTAGCCTCCAGGGGACGGCTGTTTGAATCTCACAGTCTCAACGTTTCGATGAATCGATCTTTAGTCGGTGATAGGACGTGGTGTGAATCAGGTGTAGCACGTGGCGAGGGCCATTGAGCTTGGAGGAGTGCGCTCTAGCCGGACTGAGTTGGTGGCGGTGTTTGCGGACAACGGCTTCTTTCGCGCCAAGGTAAGTGAAGAGCTCACACCAGAAAACATTTTCACAGAGGCTTTATCGATGTATCGTGCAGGTTTTAGGTGAGCGGGTGTAACGCGAGACATGGCTTTCAATCACAACATAACGCGCAACTTTTCCTCGTGCTCTCTTCTTCCCTTGTTGTCGAACTAGTTTTCGTCGATGATTATTTCTGGCCCTGGAGCACGTGCTGTTATTTAATCTCTAGGACGGTCTTACAATTTGAAAGCTACCTGGTAAAAATATTGAAGCTTAAATTTTAAAATTCATATATATTTAATTAGGTACATAGGTTTTTTTTAACTTGTGGAAACTAGCTCACTAAAATATATCTGATCCACTTAAAACCAAATTTGAGATATCGCTAAAATATTGATTTAATTTGGACTGTATTAACTGAATCCAAGGGGTTAGCTTGGTTACTAAGTGCGGAGAAACCTGTAGCGGTGGGCACGTGGCTAGGGTTGTAATTCTTATTTTGTTTACTGGTTACGGGGGGTCAGGGTTGAAGTCCTGTCAGGGTGTACTTTGGTTTTCAATAGTTTCCACTTCCTCGCAAATACTAGTACATTTCTTCTAGCTAGATTATACCTTCCTCTCCTAACCCATTTGTGTAAATGTGTTTGCTCGGACGGGCAGTAGGACGCGGGACACCCGTACGAGCGAGGAAGAAAGGTTTATTTAACTTTAATGCGTTGTAAACGAACGTGTTGTTGTGGCCATTTTGGTTTTTGTTGGAGTATTTAACGTCAAATAACATAGAAAGCGCACAAGATAAACCACAGAGAGCCCTTACTCTTTACATTAGAGGTCAAGTTAATAACTGATTACGCCACCAAACTCACGATGCTTGTAATTTATGGAAATTATCCACAAATGATGGTGCGCTTCTGATTACTCCAAAGGTACACAAATCTGCAAATGCGCTTCCAGTACGGAGCCATGTAACGTGTACTTTCTAAACACATATCAGCACATGACTTGTTAACTTGACCGTGGTTATTACGCAAAGTAACCACACACCCCTCTTTAGTACCTAGAAACTTGCTATACACCATGGGGGGGATCTTGGTGGGTTTTACATACCCACTCCACACTAATTCAGGTGCACTTCCTTTGAACCATTTTATCCATCCTTTCCTCCTAGATGAGGTCGTTAATAAATTTGGTTCTAATCTGTTTTTTCCTATTGAATAGCAGGACAAACCCATCTACAAATATTATATATAATCAGCATCAGCTTGTTTTCGAACCAGGGGCCTGTTAGATTTAGTGTCTACTACTTGACCACTTATTTACGAGGACGGCTTACCACTGATTTACAGCTGAAATAGGAAACCAAAATGTCAAAAGTTGGAAAAAACTATAAAAGCCTACTACATGAGCAATTGTGCCAGAAAGAATGTCCACAAACTTTGGCCACACTATCTAAAAATTCTGAACCAGGGAGTCCAACTAAAAAATTTATCAGTTAATGTTCTTGTGCTGGTTAGAGAAAAAAGCAAATTCCTGTGTGTTTTTTTCTTAGCAAGCTACGGATGAATCTGGTCCAAGCTCTTATACAATTTTATGTAACTGTTATACTAACAGGGTGTCTACCATCCGGGAAAATCAGGGAAAACGGGAATTAGCCGGGAATTTGAAGTGATCGGGAAAAAACGGGAATAAGTCGGGAATTTGATAAATCGTAATAAAAGTCCGGGAAAATGATATTTTACTCAAAATATGAAATACAATTATCAGTAAATTATAATGTCATTTTTTTGTTTGTAGCTGTGTAGGCTAATATATTTTTAATTCCTAGAAACAATTTTAATTCAAATTTTAAAACTTATTATTATTTTTAAAAAGATTAATAGAAAAACAAGGGTGGTGGCGGGGGGGAATAGGGGGTTAGAAGGAAGTGACATACTTTTTAGTCGGGAATTTTAGGAAATGATCAAGGGAAATCAGGGGAAAGGTCGGGGATTTCATTGGTCAAGTTGAGTAGACACCGTGTACTAATTATAAAATTCATAAATCGAAATATGTGCCTATATAGGCCTAAATATTCTTTTATAGCACCACGTCTTGTTCAGGTTTTATGCACATGTAGCCTACTAATTACACTAATGAGCTTGGGATGAGGAAGGCTGAATTTAGAGGAAGTGGAGCTGCATTTACGTGGAGGGAGGTTGGAAAAACCATAACGTATGTATTTTAAAGTATTTGACAATAAAATCAATGCTATTTATATATAAAAAATACAAAGGTATTCGTAGTTAATAAGCTAAATAATTGCTAAATGTATTTCTCATTTTTCATTTGGAAAGGTGATAGTCTTGTATATTTTTGTTTACCACATCTCAAAAGAATAATAAAAGTGTGTGAAGTCTTTTAATAGAGTTTCACCTCACTTTCAAATTATTAATTTCAAATTATTATTTTCTAGTTGTATTTTCAATTGAGAAAACGTAGACTAACTGAAATATCTAATGCTAGTTTGGTGCAGAAAAACCATCTTGGGAAAATAAGTAAATACAAGTTCATATGACCTTAGTTAATACGCCATTAAAATAACCTTTTGGCTATAGTCTCAATTTCAATTCGAACATTTTTCATTTAAAAAGTTAGTAGACCGCTTTCTCGAAATCCTTCATTTTCAGACACACCAAAATAAGTAGTAAATTAGCTAACAAAGCTGCATTATATTTCCGTGATATAATTTGCCTCACTAAACCTAATTTCCCTATCATATATAAATAAGTTTTGCCCTAGATAATATTTAGTTCATCTTATTTATAAAATTGTCTAAACAATAGTCATTAATTAAACAAAAAGTAATTTGTGCACCGCACACAATGAACACTTTCTCTGTACTACTAATTTGATATTTAAAGTCGGATAGTGACAATTCATGACCCCACCCCCCTTTTACTATCCCCTGTGCAAACATATAAATGGGGAAACACTTTTAAATAAATATATTCTTATTTATCTTAGACTGGTTGTCCAAGTTCAACTGAATGGCGAAGGGGGGGGGGGTATTATTTCCGAGTAATTTCCCGTCTCTAGTCATGTTTGCTGTCACTCAAAGCTATATATAGCTTCCTAACCTCTTAACTCGAGTAAAATGAGTGAACACTACACATTGAGACAATCATCATTTCCAATTACAGCTTACTGATAAGCGTTCATCTATAGTATTTTGGAAAATGAATACGTCCTAGATTTACTACAAATCTTGGGAAAATTAACTGAAATAAATAAAACGCTATTAAAATAATATTTAGCCATTAAGAACCGATAAAAATTATATAGCTAAAATATAATACATCTAATCCAGTTACGGTTCTTTAAACATTTTATTTTTTTCCTTAAAAACAACTGCTACTGTCGGTTCCATTTTCGGTTCCGGTTCAACTGCTTGTATTAAATAAATCAAACTTGTATATTATATTCGTGTAAATACAGAAACCACCTTGTGCGCCTAAAAGTAGGTAAATTTGTTTGCTTCTAAATTAGGTCGATTATTAATAATCGATCGAATAAATATACCTAAAGAAACTCGTCAGGTTGAATTATGCTCGCCATCAGCGACCTTATTTTCGGATGTCTGACGGACCTAGTCATAAATATTACATTTCTAAAGACCTCGCCTGGTATCAAATCTTGAGTCCACACGAGAGGAGGACTGGCAACGTCGCTACCAGCACCTCACAATCTCTCTCTCTCTCTCTCTCTCTCTCTCTCTCTCTCCATGTTTATGTATGTATGATATAAGGGTGGGAGAATATATCGATATGCTCGTGCACCTGCTGTGGAATATGTTAGTGAAGATAATTAGTGTTCCAAATGCTGACATGTGACGTCGGACCACATGTTGTCCAAATGCAGTAAGACACACTCCTGCCTCCACTTGGAGGACTTTTCTAAGCCATGGCGGGCTTTGTTGGACACCCCAGCCTCCACTTGGTGGACTTTGCTAAGCCTGGCGGGCCTTGTTGACCACCCCAGCCACCACTTGGCGGACTTGGAGGACTTTGCTAAGCCATGGCGGGCCTTGTTGGACACCCCAGCCACCATTTGGCGGACTTGGAGGACTTTGCTAAGCCTGACGGGCCTTGTTGACCACCCCAGCCACCACTTGGCGGACTTGGGAGGACTTTGCTAAGCCATGGCGGGCCTTGTTGAACACCCCAGCCTCCACTTGGTGGACTTTGTTGGGCCAAGGCGTACCATTGTGGGCATTGGGGAGCTTTGGTTTACCTAGTACCTTGGTGTGCCATGGTGAATTTTAGTGTGCAATTGTAAACCTCAGTGTGCCGTCATGTACCTGGGTGGACAACATATTAGCACAATTTTATATTGTTCATATACCGTAATCGTGTTCACACCTATCATCTAAACCAAGGCATTTTGTTAATAATTTATGGCCTTGTTTATTCCAAACAAATATGAGTAGTCATTTTAATTTATTTTACAATTTAATAACAGACTGTCAATAAATATTGAGCGTAGGCTGCTGGCGTTGAAACAGCCCAATATAACTGTTGCCCATTCAAACTAGCGTATGACACCAGAAACTTGTTTTGAACTTGTTGATGGTTCAACAAGCTACCAGATATATACCTGGATTTCCTCATGAATGGACAACCTGTTGATGGTTCAACAAGCTACCAGATATATACCTGGATTTCCTCATGAATGGAGAACCTGTTGATGGTTCAACAAGCTACCAGATATATACCTGGATTTCCTCATGAATGGACACTTGGAACACCTTTTAGAAAATACAAACATAATTTCTGGTGTCAGCCTTGAGTCCATTTTACTAGATTACTAGTATAAAGGGTGATACTCCCCGATTCCCTGACTTGACGCATGAATACCTGAAAGTAGAACTAGTAACTTTCTGACAGATATTTTCATTCTTGAGAAAGTTGAGGTATGATAATTACAACTCTCCTTTTGTCAGATTGTGTTTGTTTTGAGTTTGTTTGAGCCACAGTCCAATTATTTCAATAGGAAGGAACTCTTTATATATTTATAAGAGTAATAAAACTATTTTAGTGTGTTCATGCGTCGAGTCATGTGATCTGCAGCTGTCCCTCTTGATAGATATTATCAAAACCTTATGACATAATAATACATTATAATGTTATCAATGTCGACCGTTTCCAAATGTTCCTTTCAATCAAAGTGCTACTGAAATGATAGGCCCAGTGCACTTTGTCGAGGTCGGCAAGCCCACGACGTGTTCATGATATCCAAATTCAGGGGCCCTCTAGGTTTTTAATAATATAAAATAAGTACATAACAAATTTTTCTTCATATTTTGAAGATGAAATAGATCCCCACTGGAAAGTCGTAACGTCATATTGTCTACCTAGGATGGTTTTCCAAAATGCCTCCCCCCCCCCTTCCTCCATGCAAATGCGGGTGGATTACCCCTAAAATTCTTCCTTTCTGATCCCCACTCCATTAGATGATGAGCTATCATATGCATTTTTAACCTGAACAGATAGTAAGACGTGGTGATAAAAATAAGTGACATAGAACTGTCTTATATTTATATATTATGTTTATTTAGGTGGGGTGGTAGGCATTGCGAGACAACAGTTATATTTTTGCAATTTTTGATGGCAAGGAAAAATTTAAAAATTCGGCAAAATAAATCAAATAATGCTCCAATCGTGTTTGTTTGCTTTTTCTTTTCACGTGTTATCAACAGTTCCTGAATTTCTGTCAAGGGTGTTCTGGAATTTAACCACAACTCTTTCTTTTGTTAGAAAAGTTTCTCCTAAAATATAACAGATATTCAAGCATTGTTGAGATCACTTACTATTAGAAGAACATCAAACTCTTGTGTTCTAACTGAAGCTATATTTGTTTTATTTTGCCTACAGAAATGGTTGAAAGCTGCAAAAACATTCGTGTCCCCTTCTATCACACCTTAAGCACGTTGATCGTGTGGAGCGGGTTGCGTCTCAGCTCTACTCACCTAAACACTATAAGCACTTAGACGCCATTTCATAAAATAAAAAGAAAGTGAATAAATTGAGCGATTCACACTGTGAGGCCTCTTGCTTATCTGCTATTCTTTCTCTGACGAAACATTCACTCTACTATTTGTCCCTGGTCAGAGTTGAATTGCATTTCTAAATTACCATTTTGTGGTTTCTTATTCTAGATAGACCTACTTATGCTTCCACGTACTTTACAATCTGCATTCTAGCAGGAAGATTCTTACCGGCCACTCCTTTAATAAACCAAATATGCCAAGTTGTATAAATTTTTTGTAAATATGCTGAGACAAAAAAAAACTATTCATGAGAACTTAAGACTTTAATTATAATTATTTAAGAGCTTATGGTTTTTGTTTGGAGGTTATATCTTTAAAACGTAAGTACATTGACACGGGAAATTTGTGACGTACGTCGCTTAAGCTGCGAGAATTCTTGTTTCGAACCAAACCTTTGCTCTAAAGCCACGACCATTCTTGCACCGTGACGAATACCGCAGGACCAAGACGCCGGCATGGAAAACCTTGCTATATATATAACAACACATCTTGACGTTCTGTCGGCCAGGCCAGAAGTATGGCCACGTCTTGACGTTCTGTCGGCCAGGACAGAAGTATGGCCACGTCTTGACGTTCTGTCGGCCAGGACAGAAGTATGGCCACGTCTTGACGCTCTGTCGGCCAGGACAGAAGTATGGCCACGTCTTGACGTTCTGTCAGCCAGGACAGAAGTATGGCCACGTCTTGACGCTCTGTCAGCCAGGACAGAAGTATGGCCACGTCTTGACGCTCTGTCGGCCAGGACAGAAGTATGGCCACGTCTTGACGTTCTGTCGGCCAGGACAGAAGTATGGCCACGCCTTATCAATCAACTCAACGAGCCATCGCTGTCTCCAAGAACTCCCATCATTAGCTACATTCTTACACGCCCGCATTTACTAGTGCCTTTGGTGGGGAAGTTGGGGTTCGAATCCTGACTTGGTATACCCACGAGCTTACCTAAAGGGGTGTTCACTCTTCCTCCTTACAAATGCGGATACACTTCCTCTAAATTATACCTTACTCATCCATACTCGCTTAGCGCTTGTACATGGGTAGTGCTGACGGGTGATAAACCGCAGGCTAACTAATTGTTTTATAGCTCCACGTCTTACTACCCGTTTGGGCTGTATGCTTATGCACTAGCTACGTTCATGTTAGCGTAGGATAGGGTCGAATTTAGAAGTGTGCCCACATTTACGTGGAAGGAGAGTAGAAAACCAACGTCAGTACACCTGACAAGGATTGAACCATGATCTCCCCGTCCTAGGCAGTCTAGTCTATTGCGAGAGTGACACCTTAGACCACGCGGGTGTATTAACTAGTTGAAACTAAGGCCGCATTGCAGCGCTGCTAGCTAGTTGAAAATGTGGGATACCTATCAAGCTCTTGTTTTCTGCTGCCTTGACCTATCGTTCCTAATCGCCTCCGCTAATGTTGAAAAACACACCAACAAACGTGCGTGGAGGAAACTTAGTCTCACAGCTGTATCACACACTTTGACGATCATGTCTGAATTGATTGATTAGTTCCGACATTACCTACGTATGAATGAAGACACCTATAAGCATATTAATTCATCAATCATGTTTCAGCGGTTGACCAAGCAACGCTTGCGCGGTACAACATTGGAAAAGTTGGAAGCGCAGAAAGCAGCAGAAGTCCTATCAGAAAATATCAAACACGTTTGATATCGGCGTTGCAAGATGGGAACTTTCTGAAAGGAGGCGTACTTATCATTTAGATATATCACTCGATCTTCTTACAGCACTGGAAAATGACGTCAGAAAGCAACGCTGTAACCTGCTACGCGTAATTAGAGTTGTTTGGCTGTTAGTTAGAACTTGACTGCATTCATACATTGGGATTTTCCCTTGGGCTTTAGCATTTTCTTTCTAGGCGAATTTTAGAAGCTATATGCCTATAATTATAATAAAGTACACACACACACGGGGTGATTCGAAACACTCTACACAATTTAATGGGGGGAAGGACACCAAAACAAATATTCTCGTTAATGAAGGTATGTTCTCAGACTTCACTGTTTGGCGCTAGAAGACACCATTGGTACATAAATGAAAAGCAGTTGCTCAAAGGAGTGACCGCCAGTGTTGGTGCATTGATTGCCGTACATTTTCAAAGATTCTCCTTCCTCATATGTAAGATACATGCCAGCCATTTCGGAATCCTTTAAGTGTTCTATGTTACACGTACGAACTTGGCGTTACAAATGACGACGCCAAAAAACAGCCAATAGTTCTCCAGCACCGAACGGTGAAGTCTGCGGACATACATTCACTTACGAAAAGGGTTTGTTTTATTGTTCCCCATCTCCCATTCAAGTTTGTAAAGAGTTTTGAATTATTAACATACTCATACATATATGAGGTGTTAAAAAGTTTCAGCAGCTTCAGAATCTTGTAATACTTAATAAAATAAATGAAGTCTTGTCAAACATAGGTACACAAATGAGCCCACACAAAGATACAGGCAACTTAAAATTTTAGTTTTGGAAATTTAATTTAACTGACCATGTTTGTAGACATTGGACTTTAATTTGTGTACCTATTTCACATAAGTTAACATTATACTTTATTTCGTTTACCTAACATTACACCTGGGCCGACACTGATCACAAGAACACTACTCGATGTTTAGTTACTTTTGGGAGTTGTTCTAAGAGTGTTAATTGTGTTTTAACAGGCTAATAATTACTTATTGTTCTAACGCGTAAGTGACGGACATGCAATCTATTCATGGCCAGGCCAATGGAAATGCTGCCGCTTCCTTACGTCGTTTCTACAAGGAAACTTGTCCCATGCGTTGTTTGAGAGAATGCACGAGCGACTGTGTGAAGGTGGTTCTTTTCAACCACGTGTCATGGATCGTAGGTGCCTCTGAAGTGTTTCGATATGGCAGTTCTGGTTTTGGGAAGAGTGGAACAGAATTTAAGAACAATTATTGCAGCGATTGAAGGTATCCGGAGAATACTTGTGTGAACATTTGCTGTACCATGATTAACGAGAGCAGGCGCTCACTGCCTGTGATTATTATCGAGCAAGGGTGGTGTTTTGCCAATAGCTTCTCGGAAACTAGCTATGAGCGATAACAATCCTCCGGTCTCATGTAGCCCATATAAATGCTCGTGTGCTGATATAATCAGTTGATCAACAACGTGAAAGTTAACTCTCTCAGACTTGAACAGCGAGCTCTAAACGGTGTCAGAAGACTCGAATGAAGCCAGGGATGTTTCAAAGAGCACACAGCAGTCCGATTCGAAGGTGTGAAGTTTGTGTGGAAATGGAAAGAAAATATATAAAACACCTTTTGTAGTGGTGAGGTAATAAATGTGTACCATATAATCTCGCTATAACATTTAATTTTATCTCAAATTTATTAAATTACCGAAATACATAATTGACTATATATCTGTGCGAGTTGGTTTGCAGACCTTTGTTTACAGTTTCTTATACTCATTTTAATGAGTACTACAACATTTTAAAGTTCTTCTGAGCCCCTTTGTTTTTAACCCCCGACATACGTACATATTTATATGTATATGTATGTAGTATATTATATATTTTACCCTTAGTTTGGTCAAACTCTTTAACAATAGCTATTTGTTTGGTTTGTATGTTTGTATACACACACACAGTACCTAAGTTAATACCAAGGTATGACCGGGCGATTCTTGGGGAAACTGGTTAGCAGGGAATGTTACCGACACGGATCCTCAGGTCCGGGGTTTATGCACAGCATTTTCCCATCCTCCCTTCAAACATTGAGTGTTCATTACCTGATAGTAAGCGATGGGTAGTTGGTTTATAGAACGAAACCACTATCATCATAAAGGTGTATTGGCGGGCTACCATAGAAATAACCTTAGCTGATAGTCTAACTCTAAACTAACAATGATGTGTTAAAAGGCTGAGACATGCGTTTCTGCATCCGCCACTATTGACAGATGGTGTTATTTTGGACGGTTGCAATTCAAATATAGTGATATTATTCAAGTGTTTGTTGCTCTATATCTAGTCTGCACTAAATCACTGGCACTTTGACACCTGCCAACCAGTCTAAGTGTATCTAGTTCTGACTGAGGGAGTGAATATATTAGTGTGTGTTTGCGGGCAATGTCTATGAACTAACAGGTATCTGGCTGTCGTGATTGTCCTAGACCTAGTGTACAGTGTGTGTGTTAGATATGTTTCTCCTTGACGGTCACCTGTTCAGATCTCGGCATGACCGCTGAGACCAGCACCGAGTTTTACGTGCGGGAGATCAAGGACATGGTCAACATCACGCAGAGGCTCATAGCGG
>CABFOW010004656.1:30080-53081 GCA_902141385.1 Timema californicum | reverse complement strand
TTTTTAATTGAGCACTGTTCTGAATTGGTGGAATTAATTACTATACTCGAAGGTTCTACCTATGCCTTCAGTCATAAGCTGTTTGGTAAAGTGACAGAGCTACAAAGTAATTTTAAACTGATTTCTGACATGAACTGCGGAGAAATAAACACAGGAAAAATTGAAAATTCTTCCAACTCTAAAACAAGCAAATGTTAAAAGTCGGTTTCAATCTTTAGGACGGCAGTGCCTTATAAAGCTGAATTCACTCCATCAGTCAGATGCATCCAAAACATTTTTTGAAAACATTGGTACTCTTTTTGACACTCGCTTGATTGGGACAAAACAAGTTAATTCTGATCTCTTACAATCAGCTCGGAAAATACCATTTTTAAAATCCTGCTCTGAAACTAATTTTCAAAGAGGATAGTGTGCGTTGCAGACATAAGTGAGAACTTTGCAAAGCAATAGTAAAAGAGTTGATTTTTTGGATTCCAGTGTCTAATGTTGACAATGAACGCGCATTTTTGGCATATTCCAACGTTATTTCAGATAAGCGCACTAGCTTGAAAATCGAAAATTTGGTAACAATGTTGTCTTTGTACTTTGGTGATTGGCGTGAAGTATTTTGAAAAAAACTATGAACATTTTTGTTGTATAAAATAATTCATTGCAAGTACTTTTTAAGCTATATAAGTTAATTTATTACCATTACTTTAAAAACACCTTTAAAGACTTTTTATACCAAAAATCAGGGTCTTACTCTTTTATTTACTGAAATTCAACTTTTTATTTAATGAAATCAAGTAATTTTATTTACTAAAAATTATTATTTCACCCTTTTATTTACCGACTTTTTATACCGAAATCCAACTTTTTATCTAACAAAATTCAGTGGTTTTATTTACTACAAATCGGAGTCTCTACCAATAAGCAATATAAAAGCTCTAAACAAACTCTTACTTATGATTTTTTTTAAAATATATATATATACTTTTATCGAATTTAGAATAACATTGAGTTTAGAGGGTACCTTCACAAGTGCTTACTTGTAACTACTTACAAATATATTTGTGTAATTTTTTCTCTTTGTGAGCTTGCATTTATCTTTACATTCTCTTAAACATTAACAATGATTTAATACCGCGTGATGGCAAGGACAGTGATGATGGTGATTGCATTAACTATAGAGACAAACACATTCAAACCTAAAATATGACCTACTCAAATTATTGACAAGCAGACAACTTCACATGTCAATGACTCTTGACTTCGTTGTCTGCTCTTTGTAGTTTTTAGTTTTTTTTTTTGTTAGCAACTTCTTACTACCTATTCAGGCTATACGCATATGTACTAATTACACTAGTGAGTTAGGTATAAGGAAAGCAGAATTTAGAGGAAGTGTACCTGCATTTGGACGGAGGGAAAGTTTAAAAACAATTTAGGAAAAACCAGCCTCGATACACTCGACCGGGATTCAAACCCTTATCTCCTTTTCATTGGCAGTCTAGTCCAACGTATGAGTGACGCCTTGGACCACACGACCACTGAAACAGGTAGGTTAATTTGAGTGTGCTTGTTTGTTTAGATCGATAACATTGCAGTGCAAGGAAGGACTGTGGGTCTTCTGACACTTCCCTACCAGACCATTTGGAAAACTGCCCAGGAGTTGGTGAGTTCACTAGCTGGGGACAAACTTGGGACATTACAGTACTCTTAAACAGTCACATTTTCTGGTTCAAGTGTATTACAACATCTTCACAACTTCTCAGTTTGCCTATTAAACAACAGTTACTTTTTATGTACATACTACTCTGACTCTTGATTCTTTCTTGAATGAGAGGAGAACAGGGTTAGGTAGTTGTGTGTGAAGGTCACTCTTTAAATTTAAAGCAAATTGGGAAAAAAATTGTGAAATCAATGATAGCGCTTAATGGCCGATGATACCCACACGACCATCACCGATTCTGCCTTAAAATATGAGGGAAGAATGACCCTGAGCACAGGATGATCCCTGTATAGCTCAGTGGTACATTAAACCAAAGGTTGCGGTTTTGATTCTCGTGTCCTGGTGTCATTTTTCAATTAATTCCAATATATGTAAAGCAAAGTCGAAAATAAAGTTGAAGATAAGGTGTTTTTGTTTCGTCACTACTTTTAATTTGTAAATTATCTATTTAGTGCGCCTTGGCAAAGAGAAAGGTATAGACAAAATATCCTAACACTGTACAATATTTTATTTCTAATGCTGACATCTGAAGTTATCTGTGGTAACTTTATAATGTCAGTTAACCACAAGTTGGTGTTGAAATACTGTTTAATAGCGGTCGTAAAATGATTATATGTTGAAATAAGTCATATTTAGCGAGATATTTCAGAAATTCTGCTTAGTCGCATATTGGTGGGTATGTGGACTTGATGTCAAACACACATTTTCTGTTTATCTGTTGAAAAAAAGGCCGTGGTTTGAATCTATGATGGATATACTGAGGGTGGTGTTTCCTAAATGATTTTTCACTACTGATGCATGCTAATGAATCTACATTTCCTCAATAATGTACCTTATAGCCCACGCCTCAAGCATAATTAAAATATATACAGCCCAAATAAACAGTAGGATGTGGATCAAAGAACAAACTACCGCTGGGCCGATACTGATCACCAATCCAATCACTAACAGATTGGGGCAAGATTCTTTGAAATGTTTATTCTTTTGGCTAAAATATATTACAAATTTTATTTTGATATCTGCTGCATGATTCTATACAAAATTAAAATATATGCTAACATTAATTTAAGTTAGTTGAAATATGACATCTGGACACAGGAATCAAACCTGGAACCTTTAGCTTAGCGCTATCCAGGATTTGTCCTGTGCTCAGGATAGTTTTTCACTCATAGTTTAAGGCAGATTCTGTGATTGACGTGTGGAATTTGTCAGCTACATATGAGCAATCAATTGATATCTCAAGCTATCAGTTACCACAGCTACGCCTCGGGAGGGCTGTTATGGTTCCAAGTATACAAAACAGGAATGTAACCATGTATATGAGTATCAACACACAAAATGTAAATAATTCTAATCATTGGAATATTCTTATGGAGAAGAAAACAGTTCATTTAATTCAAATATTTTCACTAGTTTAGTGTGTGGATAGACAAATAGGTATGTTATCATGTTACTCCTGGCTAACTCCCAACGTTGTATTTACATGCTCAAGTAAACAATAAATAGTTATTTATTTTATTCTTTGACAAGGAGGGGCTGTGAGGGTGTGGTTTGTTTTACTTATATACTTTTAATTTGCTGATTTTTCATACAATATAGTGTATTGTAAGGCTCCTTTCAGATGAACGCACGTAAGCTGAAGCTATCAGTAGGGCATTGTGTCTTATGTAGCATTATAGTTCACACAAGCTGCACCGCTGCTCTAGTGAACTTCATAGTGGCTCAAGGTGTTGGGAAGGGGTGAAGGCTTGTTGAAAGTGTCCTATACATTTTTAAAAAAAATATCGACTGTATTTATTTATACTAAGAGTGAGAACCCTGCAAAATTAATAACATTCTACTATATTATTAGGGTTATTTTATTTGTTTTGGAAATATCCATCAAAAGTGACAGCTGCAGAAAACATGACCTGATGAATGAATATGTGAAATTAGATTCAGAAACTTTTCCTAGATGTCTGATAAGTCCCTTTTTTTTATAAACATTAGATTGTACTCATTGATACCATATTCATATAAACTCGACCCATGATTTTCATCATAAAATAAATAAATAAAGTGTGTGTAAGTCAAATGTACATTCCATATGCTAAAAAGTGACCTGGCGGTCTAGGGGTAAGGTGTCAGACTTCTATGCTGGCGGCCGGGGTTCAATCCCCGGTCCCGGCATGAATTTATNCTTCTGTGCTGGCGGTCGTGGTTCAATCCTCAGACCCGGCATAGATTTATCCGATTACCAAACCCTTCCTTCACCTCTGACAAGACATCTTGTGAATGTGAGGAATGCCAGGCCTCCACCGTGGTTCGGATTCCACGTTAAACTGTAGGTCTTCCATTTCATCTCACAATCACCCTACCATTACACATTAGCGTAAGCGCGTATAACCCGAACGGGTAGTAAGACGCGGTGCTAATAATAATAAACATATGCTTGAAGATTGAGAAGAGATTGGAGCGAGAACAAACCGAGATAGATGCCCATTTGGCCCACAGCCTACAGGAGTCTGAGAGTAAGATAGAGGAAGAAGGGTCAGAACTCTGGGTGGACAAATACAAACCTCGCAGCTACCTGGAACTCCTTAGTGATGAGGTAAGGTAACTTCACCTCTTAAGGATTGATTTGGTAGGTTAACCATATGTATTGGTTGCGGTCGTGCAGCTCTTACTTTTTACTTACTCAGTGGTGACAAACTTTGACTAACACTGTCCACATAACAAGTCTGGTGTCTCCTCTTGAGTATTGAAACACTTTAACCTTTTCGTATTCTTTGACCATGAAATCCTTTGTTCCTTTTTTTGATTGAAGTACTGAAAATGTACTGTCTGTTGTTCTGGTCCGTGATTGAGGTTGATGATGTTACTTTAGTGTTGGTTGAAAAATAACACTTGAAGTAAGTTTGACCCATTTATTGACAACACTTTGATGAGTTATTTTATTGTAAACCAACTGGTGTTCAGATTTATACATATATCGAATGTTGAAGACTGTTCCGTAATCTATCGGTGCAATAAACCTTCATGTTCAACAAGTGGGACAGAAGTGTGTGGCCTATAACTCTGGTCCTATCCACGTGGAAGCCCTCTAGGGTTGCGCACTGCAGGCTCAAAGGTTAGGAGCGTGCAGTGATGGTAGAGTATGACGTCTTACTCTACAGTATTGCATGACTATCACCAGTAGACCATAGAATAGGAAATGGGGTAGGGGAGAATTCTGGTGGTTCAAACCTCTCTTGAAATATTCCAATATCTCTCTCTATAAGTAAAACATCTTTTCGCTTTATGAGGTAATTGTATTATATTTGGAGGAAGGTATAGGAAAGGTGGATAGAAACACATAAAAGGGAACTAACACAATATGGTTTTTACAATGAAAAGAACACAGTTCGCACTTTGCATGGCTGCCATTGGACAAAGAGGTAATGACTGCCTCTTGAAAAAATTGATTGTTACCGCCCAATCCCCCGACCTAGGTTTCATTCTATCAGAACTCATCAGGGAGGAGTGTGAAATGTGCAACTCAACCTCCTAAAAGAGGAAGCCAAAAACACAAAAGGGAGGAAATGGAAATTTGTAAAAAAATGATAGGACACATAGATTGGGACATTTAAAAGGAATAACATAAAGACCAAGGTTAAAAAAAATTCATAACTATTTCTAATACTGCTGCTAACTCACTTTCACTTAGGAAGTCTTTAAAAATCAGGTAATGTTTTAATGTATTATTCAAACCTCTAAAGAATTTTAGAATGATGAGTCCCCCCCGGTCCCCCCCGCTTGAATATCAACTTTTTATTGTGCTTGTCTTCTTTTTATTGTGCTTGTCTTCTTTACTAAATTACAGTTTTTTTTTCAGAGCACTAACAGAACTTTGTTGCAGTGGTTAAAACTATGGGATAAAGTAGTATTCAACCGGGAGCGCAAAGTTGCGTCAGAAACCTAAGGAAGACAAAAACAAACAAGGTAAATGGGTTGATGAAACAGGGAAAACTTGTCACTCAAATAACAATAACAGCTTTGACGACTGAGGTTATTTCCTTCTAAGAATAATTTTAGTTTATTTAAAAAAAATTACAATCACAATTTTTTTTATTTCTTATCATATTGTTTTTGTTTGGGCTTTACACATGTAACCACATATTTGAGAAGCAAATTTATATTCTAATCTAATCAGAAGATTAAATGTTTAATTTTATATTTGTAAAAAAAGTCTTCTTTTTTCATAAAAGTAACCAAGTGTAGTAGTTTTCTAATGCAGAAGTATTATATTTGCAAGAAGGTATAGGAAAGGTGGATAGAAACATATAAAAGGGGGACGAACACAATATGGCCTGTACAATGAAAAGAAGAGCACAGTTCACACTTTACATTGCTGCCAATGGACAAAGAGGTAATCATATATCATTATATATTCGCGTTTAATGTCCTTTTCCTGTGTTTGTCCTTTTTGTTTTTACCTTTCACATGTTCCTATCTATGTGTCTTATCATTCTTTACCATTTTCCTTTTTCTCATCTTTTGTTTTTTTGGTTTTCTCTTTTAGGAAGTTGCGTTGCGCGTTTCACACTTCTCCCTGATGAGTTCCGATAGAATGAAACCTAGGTCGGGGGATTGGGCGGTGACGATCAATTTTCTTTAAGAGACATCCATTACCTCTTTGTCCATTGGCAGCAGTGTAAAGTGTGAACTGTGTTCTTCTTTTCATTGTACAGGCCATATTGTGTTTGTCCCCCTTTTATATGTTTCTATCCACCTTTCCTGTACCTTCTTCCAAATATAATCTAATGCAGAAGTTAAATTTGTGTTTCTTTCTATAACTGTGTGTATAAAAAATACATGTGAAATTCCCAAATAATTTTATAATCTATTTATGAATCTTAGAGGGTCGTTTCTCAAAGAAACCGCAGCAGTTTGTGGTGAATGATGACCTGGATGAACACAGCCGACCTCAACAGAAACTGGCTCTACTTTGTGGCCCACCTGGACTGGGGAAGACTACTCTGGCTCATATGATAGCCACTCATGCTGGTAAATACCGGGGTGTCCAACAACCTGGAAAAGGGAGAAGTCAAGAAATTTTACCGAAATTTCTGGAATTTTTACATATTATCCCCTCTCCCCCCAAAAAACATAACTTTTATTTAAAATAGTATAAATAACATTTTTCTTCCAGTGAATACTCATCACAAATAACACAGTTGTTCTTGTTGAGTGTACTATTCCCAAAGCAGGGTGTCTATCATTCGGGAAAATCAGGGAAAACGGGAATTAGCCGGGAATTTGAAATGATCGGGAAAAAACGAGAATAAGTCGGAAATTTGGTAAATCGCAATAAAAATCCGGGAAAATGATATTTTACTCAAAATATGAAATACAATAATCAGTGTCATTTTTTTGTTTGTAGCTGTGTAATATATTTTTAATTCCTAGTAAACAATTTTAATTCAAATTTTAAAACTTATTATTATTAAAATATTAATAGAAAAATGAGGGTGGAGGGGGGCACGGGGGGGAGGGCGAGTCATAAGGAAGTGACATACTTTTTAGTTGGGAATTTTAGAAAATGATTAGGGGAAATCAGGGAAAAGGTCGGGGATTTCATTGGTCAAGTTTAGTAGACACCATGTCAAAGTCAACATTCGATTTTCTTATCATCTTCTCACCCCTCTACTGCACAACTTTAGCCAAAGTTAAATTATGGTTATTCATTTGCATTAGAATTCATTTACGTTATACAAAGAAGAAACTAACTTAAGATTGTGTCTCACAACAATTTTACATCTTACTGATGTTAGGCGATTTTTGACGACCCAATAAGATCATAAGCCGCTCCGGTGGCTGCATAGTCTGAAGCGCTACTCTCGCAGTAGACTAGACTGCTGATGATGGGAAGGTCTAGGTTTTAATCTCGGTCGGGTGCACTGAGGGTGGTTTTTCCAAAATGGTTTTACATTCTCTCTTTCCATGCATAGGTGGGTACACTTCCTAATAATACAACCTCCCTCATTCCTAAAATCATTAACATAGTTAAGCATATAACGTGAATGGGTGGTAAAACACAATGCTAAAAAAAACTGACTAAAATCTGACTTGGATCATACTACCCAATAGCCCATCTCGTTAGGCTGTTATCTTTTAACCTGCGAGCTTAGTAAAATAATGTTTGTAATATAATAATATAGTGGCCTAAAAAACATATTGGTAGGGGTGTATGAAACTTCGAAACTTCGACTTGGCTTTGAAACAAACATCAGCCTCAACTTTGCTTTGAAATAAATCTGGCATCAAAGCTTCGCCATTAAAAATATTAACGGCTAAAATTTCCATTTATGTTAAATTATAGCCATTCTGAGCTGTTTTATACATTACAAAATAATATTTATATGAAAAAAGATCTTAAGAAATTGAATTGCATGTTGTGAAGCTGGTATTTAGAGTAACATGAAATATCATAAACACTTGTGCAATAAAACATTTTCCAAGCAATTTTAGTGCATAAAGTAATTTAAATAACCACTATAAAACAACTAAAAGAAATTATTCCAAGTTTGATTTGGCTTTAAGAACATTTCATATATTTGATTCGAGTTTGCTTCGAATTGAAAAATGGGACTTTGCACATCCCTGCATATTGGTTCTGGAAAACCTGGAAAAGTCAGGGAATTTTAAAATATAGATTTAATG
Organism: Timema californicum; assembly: GCA_902141385.1. NCBI lineage: Eukaryota > Metazoa > Arthropoda > Insecta > Phasmatodea > Timematidae > Timema > Timema californicum. The sequence continues at coordinate 44,692 of CABFOW010004656.1, read as the reverse complement.
AACCACCTTTAATACCATTCAAAGGTGTTTTTTTTACATCCATCACTGCCTCTCGCCTGGGTTAGTTTTGAATTCAAGCCATATATTTTCCACTACTGGATTTGCTAGGCCTGTCGTAGCTTAATTTGCCTTATAATCTAATTTAAGACTAGGACAGGCACATCATCTAGTCCCTGGTCGTTAATTCATCACTGTGAAGTTGGGAATCGAACCTGGGACCCTTAGCTCAGTTGACATGTGCTACTAACTCAGCTAAGGTATCAGATCCAAATATCATATGGTAATACAAGAATATATTATGTACCATAGGTAGAGCCCCGTGAAAATAGTTTTATTTTTAGTTAAATTTAGTTTTTTAAATTTCACTTTTTGGGGTTATTTCGTGTTTATTCAAAATTAAATGTTATCTGAGGTGTTTAAGTATTATTTACATATTGAGACAATGTATACAAAATTAAAATTTATTATTGAAACTTTATATATTTGTATCATATACTGAAAATTGAAAAATGACACCTGGACACGGGAATCGAACCCCGGACCTTCGGCTTAGTACGCCATTGCTCTTACCACTGAGCTATCCAGGATTCGTCCCGTGCCCATGGTCATTCTTCACTCATAGTTTAAGGCAGAGTCTAAGATGGATGTGGAAGTCGTCAGCTTATAAACATGTGATTATCAAAGATCACAGCCATCAGACAATGCAACCATTAGCGACTCGGTAGTTGGCCAATTTCCAGCCATTCGACAATTATATATATATATATAATTGTACAGGATTGTACAGGATTGCATATATTAATGAAACAAATAGCCAAAACTATTGTTAATGCATTTTATATATTTGCTTTAAAATTAGTTGTCAAGTTTGTCTGCAAATTTCACAATTTTGTAGCCTAAAGTTAACTTACACTACAACAAAATACTAATCAAATTACAGCATGGTCAATTTTTTTAATCAATTTTATGTTTATTTAAAGATCTTTTTTAAAAGCAGTGTTATTTTGTTTTATAAGGGGATTTTGTGTAACAAGACAATTTCATTTTATTTTGATTTTCAAAAACATTATAAATCATATCTAAACACTATCAAAGAAAAAAGTACTCGATTCCATCTTTGTATGGAACTTTTCGCCTCATCGCGTCTCCCTATTTTTTTGGCTCTAGCTATAGGTTGACATTGTTCTTTGTACTAGGCTACAATGTGGTAGAGGTGAATGCCAGTGATGACCGCAGTCCCGAGGCGTTTAGACTCCAGCTAGAGGCAGCGACTCAGATGAGATCTGTGATGGGTCAGGAGCCCCGGCCAAACTGTCTTGTTTTGGATGAAATAGATGGAGCTCCTGCTGTAAGAAATACTTGTTTATAAGGTGGCCACAAACACCAGGAAAAGTGAATTATGCCTGAATTTTTTTTTAGCACCGAGAAAAAATTGAGAACAGTACTTGAATTTTGCCCCTTTTTTTGGATATAGTAACTCGATATGCTTGTGCAGTCAATTTACAAAAACATCTTCCTAAACTCAATTTTTTTACTAAACAATTTTCAGAAAAATCATTTCAACTATTTGAAATTTCTCAAATAAACATCACTACCAACAGGCCTTGTCTAGTTAATCAAAAAGTGGCTAGCACACATTTTGATTCCAGAAGTATGTCCAACCAGTATTTCTGTTGCCATTATGAGATGCAGTATTTTTGTGTGGGAACAAACTAAAATTCATACAGTTCAAAAACGAACAAAAATAAATGGAATGACAAACTCGTACAAACTTTCTCATATAGTATATTATAGCTTGCAACAAAATTTGCAAAAAACAGGATTTCAATAAACTATAGGGATCTGCGAGCTTGGGTTTTTTCTTTCGATTCGAGTATTTCTAAAAGCTCTCAAGTTCAAGTATATTTATAATTTTAAATTGTTAAAGTATATTAAAACACATGTTCTTAAACTATGAATAACATTCATTTTTATAAAGAGTAAATACTTTTAAAAATAACGTTAAACTATGGAAATATTGGTTTTTAAATTAGAAATAACATTGATAAAACATAATTTAAAAATAAGAACAATACTCCAATAAAAATCTAATAAAAAATAATAAAAAATGGTTTCACACTCATGTCGTTAAGGACATTAAAATTGCACTAACAATCGTAAAAACGTTAGTAAAATGAATAGTTGCCTGATGGCTTGGAAATGTATAACAAGACAGTGTAGAAACACTGTACAATGATAGTAAGTTGTAGTGAAGGAAGCCAACCAGAAAGAATAGTTAGGTTAGGCTTAAATAAAAACAAACACACTTCTCTCTTCATGTCTTTTTAAACATTATTTTATTGAGGAATTTACTTCGTTTCAACTTTTAATGCTAATAAATTTGTTGCTGATACTTGAAAATTAAAAATGATATTACTAAATTAATATTTCTAGCAAACAATATGAAATAGTAGATATAAAAAGTTTGGTAAAGTATGTATTGCAATAAATAAGATCAACATTGATTTTAAACAGGTTGACCAACATAATTCTTTAACTAAATATTTACTAAACTAGAACTAGTTTTGTAGCTAAACGTATTAATTAATACGAGTTTTAAATATCTTAAGTTCTAAAACATTTAATACAATAACATATTCATGATATTACATTTTTAATTTAACATAAATTATTCTCTTAGAAGGGGACCAGGTAAAAATAGTAAAAAGAATCATTCAATTATGTAATAATCTTCTTAGCTATTTTTATTTTAATTGCTTATTTAAATCAATTTTTAACAATTTGTTACGCATCCGGATGATTTATAAGTGGGAATACAATATTATCTCAATTAAATAGACCATGCTTACTATTACTAAACAAATGGTCTCTACACTTTTGAAAAATCATAAAAATGGAACTATGCACAGGATTGAAACTAGGGCTATGCGAGTACTTGGATTTCGAGCTTCAAACCAAGCTCGTCCTTTAAGCTCAAGATCGAGATCAAGATCAAAAGTTTTGTAGGCTTGTCATTTTTGAGATTCAATTTGATGTACTTAATAATCAATTTTTAAAACATATTGGTAAACATAGGCTATCTACTTGAAATAATATCAGCATTTCTACTTATAAATCATTCAGTTACTTAACAAATTGTTAAAAATTAACATCAACTTTCACATTAATTATTCACGTTCCTTGTGAAAATGTGTGCAGAATGCACAGCATGCCGATTCCCTTTTCGCTAATTGAAGAATGCGCCAACTCTTCTTTTGTGTGGTAGGCACTATTTTAAGCACTAGCTGCTACTAGTGGCGGCAGCCTGCAACAAACAAATATGCATCATTTGTAAAAAAACTTCCAGAGTTTCTGTATCAACTGGAAAAGGTTTTAAGTTAATTGTGTGCTTTGTTTCGTTTTTATGAGTTTTGAACGTGTAAAGATCAGTGATTATGCTGTGTGTGTGTGTGTGTGTTTTTTCCCCCGTCTGAAAAATAGTTCCCAAATACATATTTTAAACAAAATCTTGGAACCATTTTTGAAAATTTTTAAATTTTCTTAAATTTGTTTTAAGTAAATTACCCTTAAATTAATTTATTTTAGAAAAATAATCATACATTATTATTTATCATGTAAAATAGACCTCGAATTGCAAATAGTAATTTTATTTTTAAAAACTAAAATTTTTCAAATGTAAATATTTATATTCATAGCCACGGCCAAAGATTTGAGTATTTTATTTTTACTCTTTTATTACAGTTTACCACTGTGTTTCTAACAGTTTTCGGTGAATTTGGAATAGAGTAGTGTAGTGTGTGTGTAAAGTGTATTCCCTCTTTTCTTTTTGTCAGATAAAGGCAACAATGCAGAAATATTTCTCAATTTATGTTTAAATTTGATTGTCCTTTTTTTGTGATGTCGTTATTATCCAACTAAACAAGTCTATATATAATTCTTTTTACTGATCGCTTAAAATTGTTATACCAGGTCAAGGTCTTTATTATTGTAATAAGATAATTTTTGAGATGGTTACGGATATTGAATCTTTCAAATATTATCGGATTCGAAGAATCGAGAACTCAATAGTCCCATCACTACTTAAAAATAAAAATTGCTCAAGTATTAAAATCTTGCAGCACTCGCAGCATACCTTTTACAGAACATTTTAAATGTTTTATAATAACATATTCTTTCAAAATCTAACAACTAGAGGATTATTTTTTTAAATCCGGAAAATGATTTTCCCCTTTAAAAACAAGAATTAATGCTAGAATTATATTCTGGAGTTTGATTGGCCATCCTTGGTTTACCAATTTTATTCAAACCTACAAATTTTTATCTATCATCCTCATTATTATTCTTTGCTTCTGATGCTAGGCCCTAAGAAATTCTCAAAAATAAAATAAAAAACCTAATCCACATCAGAGCTATGTTTCTGCCTGATTCTAACAAGAAGTTTAGGTTTAAATATTGAACGGTTTAGTTGCCAAAAATGTGAAGAGTTAAATAGCGTGTGGAGAATTGTTAGTTAATAAAGCTCTTGTCTATTTATTATTCAGGTAAATACAGTTGCAGTTTACCAACACAATTATTTTTTTATGCTAATAAGACATTCTTGTATAATGTTCATTAACTTGAGGAAATTAAGGTTCCATTGTTCACAATTATGATCCAGATATATTTGTTGGTCAGGCTGCCATTGAATTGCTGGTGAAGTTTGCGACCGGAAAAGATGTTGGTAAGGGCCGTGGGAAGAAGAAGGCTAGTGGGGCTGGTCTCTTGAAGCGACCAATCATCTGTATCTGTAATGATGTATATGTGCCAGCATTACGACCACTGAGACAACTGTCCTTGGTTGTGCATTTCCCTCCTACAGCTTCTTCCAGGTCAGTAACCATCTATGTTTTAATTGCAGTGCATTCAATATTACTTGATTATGTATAGGGATGGTTCCAATACACTCTTTTTGGAATCTAAATTCTCATTATCCCCACATATCCCGATTCTTGAATTTGAATCTTAGGAAACAACAGTAGAAGTACCTGGCATTGCGTGGAGTATCATTTTTCTTTGCTTCAAACAAACAGAAAAAAATCTTTTCTTTTTATTTTTTCCGACACAGTTTTTAATTAATAAAAAAAATCAAATCCAAATTTTAAAATTCTGGTCTAAAGGTGCATGTGTTTGTGCACAGGAACTGCTTATTTTTTAATTCTAGACCTCTCTCTGAGTGCGATGGATATCACGCAATGCTCATGACAGGCAGACATACACACAGACTGTTCATTTTATTAATATTAAATTGATACATAGAAGATGGATAGTAAACATCACACAGGTAAGATTTTTTCCCTCTCTATTCTAATTTGTAGAGGTGTACGAAGCTTCAAAACTTTGAATTGTCTTTAAAACAAATCTAGCCTTTGACTCTGCTTTGAAAAAAATTCCTGCTTAGACAATTACAAAAGATGGCCAATAAAAATGTTTACAGCAAAAATACACAATGTATGTCCAATAATTGCCATTCTTAGTTATGTACACTACAAATCAATATTCATAAGGACAAAATCACAAGTAATTGAATTGTAAGGTGGGATATTAATTTAATTGATCAGAATAAAACAAAATATTATAAGTTTAAAAAAGAGGGGGCCCAATGGCTAGATAATTTTATAATAAAGGAAATTGATATAACTAAAGAAAAAGGAAAAATAAACTACTAAGAATAAATTTGGTGAAGAAAGCCCACCTAGGGAAAGAGGAAAAATGTGGGAAGAGTCCAATGCACAAAGGTGACATCCATGGATTACTCCATTGTTTGTGTTATTTGTACTTTCTTCTTCTTTGTGTTTGATAAAGGCAACAATGCCGAGATATTATTTTATTTGTGTTAAAATGTGTGTGTGACTACTTCTACTATAGAACACAAAATATTATAAATAATCAAGTAATAAGACATTTTTTAAGTAATTTTAATGTAGAAAATTATGTAAATAACCAAAATATTATTTATTTTTTCACTCATAAAATAACCAACAAAAAGTGTTTGAATTCTGATTAGGCTTTGAAAATATTTCACAGATTTGACTGAGTTCGCATTGAATTGAAAAAGTAGACCTCACACACACCTACTAATTGAGCTCAAATTAATTTTTAAATTGTTATAGTAATAATCAGGAAATGATTATCAGCTTAGTATAAATGGAAAACTGTTAGAACAAGTGAATAATTTTGAGTATCTGGGCAGAATGTTTTGTAAAAGTGGAAGAATAGATAGTGAAATCGACAGACGGGTGGACCCATCTCGGAGAGTAGTTTGATGTATGTGTACTATTGCGAAGAATGAAATAGTACTGAAGAGGCAAAGATCGCACGATATAAAAGTGTGTTAACACCAACATTGTTTTATAGATGTGAAATGTAGGCTTGTCGGGAGAAACACACGAGCAAGGTGGTTGGAATGAGATATCTACGATATGGATGTGGAAAAACTTGTATGAACAGAGTCAGTAATGAATGAGTGCTGAAGAAGTGGGGTTTGAAAGGGAATCCATTAGGTCAATTGGAAAGAAGTGCCTTACGTTGGTTTGTGCATGTTGAGAGGATGTGTGTGGATCAAGTGATGAAGAAACTATATGATGAAAGAATGTGTGGATCAAAAGGAAGGGGTAGGCCATGTAAGACGCGACTAAAAGTTGTAGATCAATATGTGAACGATAGAAACATTAAGAATTTTATGAATAAAAGAACATGTATGGCTCGGTTGTTTAAGCAAAGGAAGTATGCGAGATAAGGGAAGTGGGAATAAAGTTAGTGAGGATAGATTAATTACGGAATCGTTGTCTTTTGAGGTATAAGCACAGTTGTTTGCCCACCCTGTAAGGACTTAGCATGATTAGGTGCATATATATGTTTGTTATAGTAACTACTAAATGCTCACTTGTTTGGCTTTAATACATCCAATCTTCACTCTAAAAACATTAAAACATTCACATTATATGTAAATTAACTTTGGCGCATATGTAGCCGTGCACTGATGGTAGTTTCATCAGTTAACTCACTTGAATGGTAAATAAATAGCCTTTTGTCTGGTTGTTCCGATTCAAAATTATTTAAAAATATTTTTCTAATCCTTGAATCATGAATGATCAATGCATTTAGGATCGCTGATTGCTTACAACGATTATTTAGCAGTTTCTTAGAGTGAAAAGCTGTACCAATTTATCACTTTCCATGTGCTTCCAAATAAATAATAATTTATTGGCCCGTGGATCAGGGTTGTATGAGGTAGGAAATAGTCTCGGCAACGTGAGTCGCGGTGGGAGGTAGGAAGTAGTCCCGGTAATGTGAGTCGCGGTGGGAGGTAGGAACGGCGAAAAGGAGTCTCAACAAAGTCGCTCTTAAAAAAAATGACACTTTATTTTGCTCTTTCGTAACGGTGGTTCCTCAGGGTGGGTCGCCACTGAATCGGCTCTAGAATCCACCGTGTTATATAACCTCCGCTGCTACCTGGTCTTGTCCAATAAGAGAAAAGGGAGCTTCCCATTGGTGCGGGAAAACCTGAGTGACATTGGCCGCCAAGCGAGCCAATAGGAAGACGAGTTCTCTTTGGCGCTGACTATAGAGGTGAAAGCATCACGGATGGCTTAGAGAACATGGACTGAGGGCCGGTCCAGGCAGTAGAGAGGGTGGGTGGCGCGGCCGGTGCAAGTGCGGAGGAAAGATACAAGGCTGACTGAACAGTGAGGCACAACTTACGTGCTATTGTACAAACACCCCTCATTTATTTGAAGGCTACAATGCTGTGACCGATGATTCAGGTCCTGCTGTGGCCACATTTGGATTTGAACTCTGCTCCCCGACCAGTGTCGGAGCTTAGCACGTATTCTAATGTATCCTAACTTCAGATGATAAAAATTATCTGTTTTGTTTCTCTCACCCTGGTGGCAAGTTAAAAATAAATGAGGTTTGATATATGTTTGTGTTGCAGGCTAGCACAGCGTCTGTTGGAGATAGCAAGGAAGCAACACATCAGGACTGACATGACTGCTCTCTTTGCTCTCGCCGAGAAGACTCACAACGACATCCGCTCTTGTTTGGGTCTACTTCATTTCTTCAAGTCTCAGAAGAAAGGAGTGAAGCTATCAGACATTCAGCGCTCCAGTGTCGGAGAAAAAGACATGCAGAAGGGGCTCTTTGCGGTCTGGCAGGAAATCTTTCAGATCCAAAGACCCAAACAGTGAGTTTACATATTTTATTAATAAAAATATATTTTTGCTCAATGCATGCCAACCTAAATGTTGGAACTTGAATTCAAATAATTTTAATAATTCAGAGCTATGTTTTTGAAGGGTGTAAAACAGTTGATTCAAGTAAGTATTTACAGAAATGTGAGTTTTCTTGTCCCTGGAGAATAAATACACAAGAAAATATAACAACATTGGTCCTTTACTAATTGTATTCAATAATACACTAAATGATTATAAATAACAAAAACTATCTCATATTCACATATAAAAAATGTGCACAGTCCAAGGGTGGCACATGCAAAAGGGTTTAATTGTTGGTTTTTTAGCATTACATCTTATTATTCGTTCGGGCTTATGCTAATTACGCTAACGTTTTTAGGGATTAAGAAGGTTATATTTAGAGGAAGTGTATCCACATTTGCATGGAGGGAGAGTAGAAAACCATATTGAAAAATCCCCCTCTGTACATTCAACTGAAATTTGAACCTTTATCTCGCCATCATCGGCAATCTAGTCTACTGTAAGAGTAGTGCCATAGACCAATCGGCCACCGAAGTGTGTTGCATTTAATTATACCCACATTATTTTTAAATATTTTATTTACTATAAATAGTTACTATACTTATTTTAAAGGCTATGTTTGTTTCAATTTTCTTTATTTAAGTGCTCTAGAAAAATATTGTCCTTTCTTAACCTTCATCTATGTCTCAAAGTCAAATTTCAAAGTCATAAGACATATTTCCATTTATTCAGACTTTGTAGTGAACAGATATTTTGTATGTAATGTATTTGTTTCTGATTGCAGAAAACTGATTGAGTCTCAGAATACTCCAAGAGATAGCGAGTTGGAGCCCATGCCAGACTTGAACTCTCCTGAGATGAAATTTGGCAACATGGCTCTTCCTACAAGGTAATTTTTGTGCTTTATCTTATGTATTATTTTTGTCTTGTGCTATTTAAGGACGGTAAGTAGTAATAGTTAAGACTGTGGAAAATTTAGGATATTTTTGATTCTCAATCTGAGATTTGTATCAAAATTCTGGATCTTGATATTTTAAAGATTTGAAAATTTCAAATCCAAATAAAACCAAAATGCAATTTTGATTACATTTATTTCCTCTAAATCTGTGTCTGCGATGTAGTTCCGGTCATCTACACCAAAGGGGTGAGAGGCCTGTAAGATGTATCTTCGCCATTTCCTGATCCCCCTCTTGGAGTGCCTTTAATCAAAAGGGTAGGAGAGTTGTAGTATGTCATTTATATAATATGACATCTAAAATTACAATTCCATAAAGACGATTAAAACACGACAAAAAGTACTAATCTATTCCAATAAGATGTGGCAGGTGTTGACTCACTGTGAATTGATGTTGCCGGGAAATGCCTAAGCTTGGAGGAAAATTGCCCCTGCAGACCATACCGCCACCGTGAGCATTTTCACGTCCTGATCGAAGGGCGCACATCAAAGAAAAGAAAGATAATTGTCTCGGCTCACCACACCTTCTGACAGCGCTGGTGAGAGAGCGTAGTAATTCTACAACTCTAACCTGCCTTCTCCCCTTAGATATCACGATGTTGTCCAAATCTGAGCCAGTTCTGTTGCTATAGAACGGATTCCCTGTAAATAGCATTTTTGTATTCTACGTTAGATTCTAAACGCCGTTTCTTTGTCCATCAAACATGGTTTCTTTAGTTATGTCTAACTTTTTTTTTTGTCCATCGAACATGGTTTCTTTAGTTGGAATGTCTGACGTTATTTTCTATGTCCATCAAACATAGGTTCTTGGTTCAAATAGTCAGACGGTTATTTCCCTACACCCATAAGGCATAATTTAAATATGAGGGCTCTATGCTCTACATATGTATAGGACCAGGTGATTGTGTATACTAAGTCCATTAGTACCTTCTGGCTCAATGAGGAAAGCAACAGGAAATTACCGCACTAATTTACCTAGTAAACCTTTTCAGTGCTGCCTAGATTTTCAGCTACAGTGGAATTGTTTGGGATCCAACCAAACTTTGGGTTGAGTACTTATCATAACACAAACAAAAGTAGGCCTTTCATATTAGAAAATAAGAACTACACTTTGAGATAATAAAAAAGATGGAAGAATCAAAATATGACCTTGTTTATTAATCACCCCTTCGCTTTACCCTTTATAATAATATTAATAATAATAATAATGTTTTAATGCAAAGAAATATCTTTACACTTCTCACTTAAACATTCTACATGCAAATTTTAAAGTTCTTTCAAAAACTTATCATAATATTAAATTCAGATAAAACCTGTTGTCTAAAATACTGGATCAAAAGTTCCTCTCAATTTCCTGAAATTTTGTTTTAAATTCAGCCTTTTTTTTTATCAATACCAGCGCAAATAAAAATGTTTTGAAGTAATTTTTTGCATTTTGCATACTTAAATATAAAACCACATTTTCATTAGGAATTTACTTATTTAAATAATTTTAATCAGAAATGTAAGAAAAATCTACTATTTGATTTGTACTATTCAGCATTTATTCGAAATTTTGATATTCAATTCGATAAATAATCCTATTTGCACACCCCAAAAAAATATAATCAACACTTTCATCATAAAATTGTATTTAAGTCATATGATCGTATTCACATTTTATGCAAACATACTAACTCTAATTATTTGACTTTACAATATACGTAAACTTGTCCATTTTCTGTTAATAATAGTAATATTAGTGAATGTAGTGAAGGGTGTCATGGTGATATTAATATTATTTATTTTGTAAATGTAATTTTTATAACCATAATTATTTTATTGGTTATATTTCTTTAAGGAAAACCTTTTGCGTTTTGAGGTAATTATATGGTATTTGGAAGAGTTCTGATAGAATGAAATTTAGGTCGGGGTATTGGGCAATGACGATCGATTTTATTAAAGAGGCAGCCAATTTCTCTTTGTCCAATGGCAGCAATGTAAGTGTGAACTGTGTTTTTGTTTTCATTGTAAATTCATATTGTGTTTGTTCCTTTTATATGTTTTCATCCACCGCTCTTATATTTTACTGCTTAGAAATAATGTAGTGGCCTGATTATAGGTAGTTTGATGTTTTTCACTAAAACGGCCTTTTGAAAACTACTCGTATCATATGCACAGCCTAACAATTTTCACTGAAACAATAAACCCTTCAGCCTACAAAGTTTTATTTTGTAGCATGCTGGAACTGTACCAGCTGGCGGGAATCATCATGTGCGCCTAGTAATAATAAAAAAAATCCAAGGTCAAAACAAAGAGAGAGGATTTCCACCCTTTGGTGTCACTGGACATGTACTCCAGGTGTGATAATTTGTATTGTGTTATTTATATTAAAAAAATCACCCATGGCAGATTCGAAAGTGAGTGATCGTGTTTAATAGAAAGCTTCCTTGGAGTCTCGCGTGAACAAGGAAATGAGAATACACTATGGTAAGAATTTGACATTATGAGCTATACATGAGACACAACAAACAATGTGCAAACTTCTGACATTTAATGTTTCTGAACCCATCAGGCTTATACACACATGTTTGTGTTTTAGAAATGAAGGTTTAGTCTAGAGAAATTGTACCTGTGTTTGCATGGAAGACGAGTGTAAAAGATTTAGGAAAAACCACCCTCATTACAACCGACTGGGCTACTAACCTCGATCTCCCTGTCACCGACAGTCTAGTATACTGTGAGAATGATGCCTTAGACCAGTGGTTCCCAAATCTTTTAGGTTCACTGCTCCCAAAGTCAGAACATATAACTACCTAAAATTTGCACGTATTTCAAATTCACAAACCATTTATGTAAAATTGATCAAATAGGTACATATTTTGAACAATCAAATCATTGAATGAATAAATTGTAATTAGTAGGGTGGGTGAGCCTGTTGTTCACGCCACATCTTCTCAGATCTTGGAATCAAACTGGACAGTCACCCTCATTTCCTGTTCCGCGTTGATTTTATAACAATACTTGTTTTTTATCACAGCGAACATCGAAAACCCAGCTTCCCAAAAACATGATGTCGCAAATGGAATTAATATTCGTTGAGCTTTACCACATAGCAGCAGATTTTTTTTTACTGATATCCAATAGTCAGTTCCATGCTGTCTTCAGTGTGTTGTCGAAACAATAAGATTTTCTTTTTCTACAGAAGTAAATTCAAATAGATAAAGCTCTGGTCCTAATGGGTCTTGAATCCATGTGAACTTATCAGTATATTCTTCTTGAATATATGTTTCAAACCAGTTGATTGGCTGTGATAGGTGCTCTTCAAAAACAGATTTTATATTGCGAGAGAAATCAACTTCATTGGAGATCTCAAACTGATGCAACAAGGGGAAACAATATTTTCTATTTTCCACCGTCTTCATTAATTTTTCTTCTTCATAACTGTAATATTTTTCAGAAAGCCGAAATCTTATGGACCCATTTCAAAATGTGCATGTTGCCTCCTTGCAGGGAGAGATTCAACACATTTAACTTTCCAAAGATATCGCATAAGAATGCTATTTTTACAAAAAAAAATCTGTTTCCACGAAGTGTTTGGAATACTCTTGTTTTTCCGCTTCAAGAAAAGTATACATTGCCTGCCGTAATTCAAATGTACGGGACAATGCATTGCTACGAGAAAGCCATCATGAGGGACACTAGTACATCATGGCCTCATACAATTTTTTGAAAAATCTTGCTTTCATTGGTCGAGTTTTTATAAAGTTTACCACACTCGCCTCACATTCTGACACCAGATTCATTGGAAGACTCAGATGCTTTGATGCGAGTGCTTCTCTATGGATGATGCAATGGGCCCACAGTGAATCCGGAGCTTTGCTTTGAATAAGCGCCTGCAATCCTCCATAATGGCCGGACATCAAACGACCACCATCGGTACAGACACCAATGCACTTTGTCCACTCCAAACTATTTTCAACTCTAAATATTTCCAGGATTTCGAACAAGTTTTGAGCCTTTGTACTTGCAGTAATACTTTTACAAAAAAGGTTTGCCACAATGTAATTTCCATCTATGAACCGTACATAGCAAATAAAATGTACATCCTTATTACTTACTGTCCGTGGCCTCATCAAGCTGCAACCCCAATTCCTTAAATTTTATTTTGTCAATAAATTGATTATTGAGATCCTCCGCCATGTGCTGGATTCTGCGACTGATAATATTGTTAGACAAAGACACCTTTGAAAGCAGTTTCAACGCAGACTCCCCAATCATAATAGTAACCAAATCTAAAGCAGCTGGTAGAATTAGTTATTCTGCGATAGTATGGGGCTTTTTACACATTGATTAGTATTGACACCTGCTGAGCAAGTTGTATAGTAGCGTAGTAGCGCCTAACTCAGAAAAGTGTTTATATTTGTTTATTATTGTTTATCAGTTGGCCTCACTGTGTACGATACTTTTACTGTTTGTTCTAACATGGATTTAGTTTATAACATTCATTGTATGATTGACTCTGTCTTGAAATTGTTATCCATCGCTCAAAAGTTAATTTTGTATGTGACAATAAAACATGGTGCAGTCGGTAGTGTCTGCAGTGGTTTATCTGCGATTCAAATTTGTGGATACAATTATCTCGTCCGGTAAAGAAGCCGTTATCAATATGGAGTTTAATAAACCAAAGTCACTTAATCTTGCCGGAGATTTGGCGAGGAATTTCAATGAATTCCAGGAAGAAGTTCTAGAATATTTTGAGGCGACGGAGACTGGAACAAAATCTTCGGGCGTGCAAATAGCCAGGCTAAAAAACCTATTAGGACGAGATGCTGTCCGACTCTATAAAACCTTAACTACCATCAAACCTGAAGAGGAAACAGTCAATGGTATATTGTCTATTCTTAAATCTCACTGTATTCCGAAGAAGAATGAAACCAAACTTGTGTTCAATTTTTTTTTAATAGGAAACAATGTCTCAGTGAACCGTTTGAAAACTTCTACGCAGAGCTCAGAGTTCTTGCCACACCTTGTGAATTTGGTTACCAGGAGGATAAATTGCTGCGTGCGCAAATAATATTGGGTGTGAACTCACAGTCAATAAAACAACACCTTCTTAGGGAAGACACTACCCTACACAAAGTTGTAGAATATTGCAAATCAGTGGAGCTAGCAGACAAAAACTTGAAAACCATTAAAGATGGAGGGGGATCCTCGCAGAGTGATATATTTAAAGTGAGTAGAAAAACAACCACCCCCCAAACCTCCCAAGTGCAGAATCGGTGCCACCTTCAGAGAACAGGACAATCAAGAAGTTGGAACAATCTACAGCAGACTGAACCGTTACGTCCCGACCCCAAAGAAAATCTTGGTGTGTCCAGAAACAAGTTTAGTGAAAAGTTTATTAGAAAAGTGTGTTATCGTTG
>CABFOW010004656.1:0-29679 GCA_902141385.1 Timema californicum | reverse complement strand
TGAAAAAGTCTATAGCACAACATGCCTTGTTGACTCCTTTTGACCCCTTCAAACCCATCAACATACATGCTGACAGTAGTCAATATGCCCTTGGGGCCACGTTAATGCAAGATGGCAAGCCCATTTTATATGCTTCACGATCGCTTACCACCACTGAGCAAAATTATGCTCAGGTGGAAAAAGAATTGCTCGCTGTCGCATTTGCATTCAAAAGGTTCCATAACTTCGTCTATGGTCACGAAGATGTAACTGTTCATTCAGATCATCAGCCACTCACCTCCATCATTGTAAAAGCCATTGGTAAAATTACCAATAATCGCCTCCGCCACCTTAGGCTGAAACTATTGCCCTATTCATTCACACTCAAGTATTTAGCAGGCAAATACATGCATATAGCGGATTTGTTATTCCGAAATTGTAAAATTATTCCTTCATCTCTGTAGATGAAAGTATATATGATATAGTACATGTTATAGGGACAACCTCCAATGTTCAACCATTCTTACTTACAAAGTACAAGGAAAATACAGCTGGGGACTCTGTTTTGAGCAAAGTATTTAATTATTGCATTAAAGGTTGGCCTAAGTCATTGTCATCATATTGCTCAGAGCTGAATCACTATTTTTCTCTCAGAAAAGACATCACAGTCCATGACGGGCTTCTTTACTATGATGAACGTCTATTAGTTCCATTTAAACTGAGGCGCTTCACCCTTGAGATCCTTCATGCAACCCACCTCAGTTTTGAAAAAGTCAAGGCTCAAGCATCTCGCAGCTTCTATTGGCCAGGAATCAACTCTGATTTGAAAAATTTTATACTTGCGTGCCCAACATGCAATCGATTTCAACGGTCTAAAATAAAGGACCCGCTGCAACCTCATGACATCCCTGATCTACCCTTTGCTAAAGTTGCTGCTGATTTTGCGGATTATAATGGTGACAGCTATCTAGTTATTGTGGACTACCATTCGCGGTGGATTGAGGCTGAGAAGGTCCCGAGTAAGTCTGCTTACACTGCTATAAGTAAGCTCAAACCAATCTTTGCACGTTTTGGGATTCCCAAACAATTCATGTCTGACAACCAACCTTTTGACTCATATGAATTCAAAGTATTTGCTCAATCATGGAATATTGAATTAGTAACCTCCAGTCCTCACTATCCCCGCAGCAATGGTTTGGCTGAGAAAGCGGTTGGAATAGTCAAATTGATGTTAAAAAAGGCACAATATGACCGTGGAGACTTTCCACTTTTTCTTCTGGATTATAGAAATAGCCCAGTAGCAGGGCTCCCATACTCACCTGCTCAGCTTCTTCAAAGTCGCACCCTCAATTCTAGACTACCTGTACAGGATTGCCGCTTGAAGCCAGAAATAATTATTGATGATGCAGTGACTGCGAAAGTAGGGCAATCGTTACATTATTACAAAACTGCTCGATCCCATGAGCAAGTTTTTAACCCTGAGCAGTATGTCTTTATTTGGAACAACGAACTGCGGTTATGGGAAGAGGGCAGTGCGGTTAAGATATTGAAAAACAGATCTTATCTGGTGTGTATAAAAGGAAAACTTTATAGACGAAATTCACTTCATATTAGGCCTAGGCACTCTGGTAATGACATTTCCTGTGAAGATCATGATAGGGTGAGGAGCTTTGGTGATGATATGGGTGAACTTGAGGGATTAAAGGTAACACCACCATCCTCTCCTAATAACAAGCCAGAAGGCATAATAGCCTCAACTTCTCAGTCTCCTAATTCAGAAATGAATACTGTGCCTCTTGGAACTAGTCTGCCTAATATTGTTACAAGGTCTGGTAGAATTGTACTCTGGTGCCAAAACTTTCATACACACTACACACTACGGTCTCTCTTCATTGTCGACATATGTCGATGTAAAGCCAAAATCCAAATAACACTCACCATATTTACTAAATTTACACTTCTTCACACACCCAATACTAGTTTGTGGTGCATCCTTTTTATTTTCACTTCTAAAAGACTTATTAATGTTCACTAAAAATGTGTCTATTTTTATGAATATAATAACTTTTAATAGTTTACTTGATCACCACACCATTCACTTGGTTCAATCCTCACTATATCAAGGCAGCAGGGACAGCTATTTACATACAAACATCAAGTACTGATCAAGTTCGCTAAATAAATAGAACAATCCATTCACTCTATTCAAATCGATGCACTGAGTGGCCTACGTCTGTTCGCTCAGCGGGCTGAGAAACAACTGCCGTCTAGACTGATTTATACTAGAACAAACCAGAGTTATTAAATGACTCTATAAAAACTCTGACATCAAACACCATAGAGTATTACTCTTGAGAAGTGTAACACTTAGTCAATTTGTAGTGTTCGTTGGATGTCCTTCCTAGCATCTCATCAACACATTGATTATTCGATTCTAAAACCACATGGGCTGTAATTTCATTGAAAATATTGTAATATTTCGCTGTGCCCCTGTAAGTAAGCCGCGGCGCCCAGTTGGTAACCCAACTGGGTCTTTTATAAGTTGACTTTAGATAGTTAATGAACTTGGTCTTTTGACAATTTCAGAATGCAGTCAATACTGAGAACTGTCCAGAGCTATGGAGAATATGAGCGACTCATGCAAGGAGTTTATGAAAACTTTCTCAAAATGAACTTCAAGGACAGTCATCTTGAAGGGGTTAGTACCACTACTAATTTATTTGATTGTATTTTTTCTTTTTCTTTTTCAGATATCTAACATGGTATAGTAACAGAGGGAAAATGGCTATTTTGAATTAAACATTGAAATGAGGATGGAAGGGCAAGGCCTACACACTTACCAGAAAACTGTAGGTCTCATAGTTCACAATTAAAACACAACAAATCACATAAATATGTAATTTTTGGGGTACATCAGTCCCCTTCTTCAGCAGAAGAGAGTCTTGTGCTTTACTCTCATGAGGACTGACATCTTTGTTTTCTCAATCGTTCCCTGGCGTGGCCGCGAATCAACATTTCATTGCACTTAGTTATTGTAATGCCATCTATTGATGAACTACTGTACTTTTAGCCAGTCTGGATACTTCATATTGAAGCTAATAGGCAGGGCTACCACTTCAATGCGATACTATGACCATGAATTAAGCAATAAATGAGAAAATAAATGAATGCAAAAAATATGTTTTGAATAAGAGTATACCAAAATAAAAATGGCTGCCGGTCCTGCGTAGATCGCTGTGCGAAACATGTGCTAGGGAATGGGTTAAATAAAATAAGAATAAATATGCCTCTAAATTCATTGTAATATAAACTAAACATATTCAAATGTTTTGGAAGAATTAATAAATCCTATCACAACATTTATAAGTGTGTAAACATATTCTCTAATTCATCTGTTGGGTGGAAACAGAAATTTTGCAAGAGGCGGTTTTATTAACCTTTACCCAGAATTATTTAAAGTTTATTCACATTATAACATTTTTGGGTGTATACTGTAGTACATATAACGAACGGGTAGTAAGACGCGGTGCTAAATATTAACTATAGTACATAAAAATAAAACTATAACAAATCTCTTCTTGAAATTGACTACTTGGTTTTTTTATAGGTGAATTATGTCTAATTTTTGTTTATTTATTTAAATTTGGATTAATGATATCAACATTCCAATAACCAATCAAAGTTCTCTCTGTCCTAGAAATGTATTACCCTCGACCAAAGACCATTGCTAAAATATAGTTGTAAGCAAAATCAAATATTTATATTAAAGGAAAAAAGGAAACAAGGTCTAATTTTTGTTTATTTATTTAAATTTGGATTAATAATATCAACATTCCAATAACCAATCAAAGTTCTCTCTGTCCTAGAAATGTATTACCCTCGACCAAAGACCATTGGTAAAATATAGTTGTAAGCAAAATCAAATATTTATATCAAAGGAAAAAAGGAAACAAGGTTTAAGAATACTAAATGATTTTTTTTACCACAATATCTTTGGTTGTCATTTATAAATTGTAGCCATAACTTTTCTACTCATTGAACTATAATAAATACATCCGTTACTGTTACCAGCCCGTGGCCTGGGTCAGTTTTTTATCCAAGTAATATATTTTCCACTATCGGCTTGCTAGGCCTGTTGTAGCCTCACTTGCCTTATAATCTAACTTAAAACTAGGACAAGCACAACATCCAGTCCTCGGCTATCAATTTATCAATATGAAAGGGTAAACTCATATTTCACCAAAGATAAATTTTTCGGCCATGCCAAAATTCGAACCTGGGACCCTTAACTCAGTAGGCAGTCATGCTACTGAATGAGCTAAGGTGTCGGATTCATTGAACTATATATACATAACCTAAATTTTAGTTGATCCAATAATGTTTCTGCTTAAAAAGTATATTACTTACAAAATTTGTACATCGCAATACAACTTTTTATTGACCAAAATCCAATAATTATATTTAGCACAAATCAAGGTCCTTAATTATAGGTCAGAGGATATTGTAACCAACGAATAACTTTATTACAGGTGAGCACAGGCTTGGACTGGTTTGCGCACATGGATGTATTGAACAAAGAGATAAGAAGCCAACAGAACTACGTTCTAATGCCCTACATCCCGTACGCCTTTGTGTTGTGGCACTTCCTGTTTAGTAGCCTGGCCTGGCCCAAGCTCTCCTACCCCAGTGTGGGATACGAGGTGAGCTATACACCTATACTTCTCTCTAGTATGTTCTGATTCATCATCATCACAGCCTGCGGCCTGGTCAGTTTAGTGAAATGCCTCCATCTCCCCCTATCCTTCCTCCTTTAATCGCTTCCACTAGCTGCATTTAAAATATCTACAAGTTATATCTTAAGTATTTGAAGTAACTAAGACAATCCAAATCAAGTGCTTAATTCAAATGTCAAAAGGAACTTTAGCACGACGTAAACTAAAAATTTCCATATTATTTACACTTTTGAACTTTCAAAAGAAGTTTTTCTCGTCTCACTCTTGCGTCTTAATATTTTCTCATATTTTCATCGTGATAGTTTCAAATATATAAAGTAGTTTGTCACATCCATAATTGCTTTTAATATGAAATCAAGATTTTTTTTTTCCTTGTCTAGATGTTGAATTTTAGAGTGTTGCACATCTAAAATTATTAGTCATCGATCACTAATAAGTAGATATGGATAAAATCCACTTTCTTACAAATTCAAATCTCCATTATACTCTCGAATTCGAATCTTGGAAAAAATTGTTAACACAAGGGAATATATAAACAGAATAGTAATATAAAATACAAATAGTAACTAAATGTTAATATTCTTTCTTATAACCTGTTATTTATAGACCAACATTCATAAATTCAGTTAAGTACTAACTCTTTTGCTGCATATTTAATTTTTACTTCTTACCTTCAGAAATGCTAATTATAAGTCAAAAATTCAAAATCTGAAAATCTGCATGATGATCATGATTATGATCAAATAATGTGATTTTCAACTGGTAATATATTTTAAATATGAAATTTAGCATCACGTTGTCTATAAATCACATTATAATATATATTTTATACCAATAAAATTTTATATGTCACATTTTACTCAAATGCAAGTTATTCTGCTATCAGAACCATTCTTTATATTACTAGCAACCCACAATAGTGTCAAACCAATCATTACATGAGGATTAGACAGGCCTAATATTGGCCTAATATAGGCCTTATGTAATAAAAAGAAAACTTTTGAAAATTAGGTTACATCAACACAACTTGAACAATTTTGTGCTACATTGGTGCTTTCCCCAGTGTATTCTCTAAGATCATATATTTGTGTTAGGCATGGTTTTAAAATAGGAATCAGGTAAATAACAAAAATATAATTAATTAGAAGAAATAAAATGACTTGTAAAAAACACTGAATTATTTAATTTTTCAATTGCCATACTAACCAAATATTTATTACACTTCACATGGCACAAATTCATCAATCATGAATTAAATGTTACTAACACAGTAGAATAACCAGGTAAATATAACAAATACTTCACTAATAAATCCCTCAACAATGTTTTCTGCCACATAAATATTGCACGTGTGCTACAAGAAGTGAAATGCGGAAGTAAACAAGCGCTACTATTGTTATGATCTAGCAGCTGGTAATTGACAGTTCTTAAAACTAGCACCATATGTCAAAGACTCACGAGCATGCTATTATGAACAATTCAACGTTCTAACACTCTTGTGGCTATTTCTGACTGTCGCAGCGATGATACATAAAGTTTACACGTGGGGTTAAGTCAATTTCCACAGCCAATAGCTATAATGCTAAGATCGGATATATCCAATTTGCAGCAAAAGGCTTAACTTACCTGGGGCTCGGTTTTTAAGTTAATCTTATAATTATAATTAGTTTGAACCACCAATAAGTGATATTGGAGCTCTAAAAACAAATTTCTCTCGGAAAATTTAAAAAAACTATTTTTTTAAAAGGATTTGAATCTTGAAGCTGAAATGTCCTCAAATCTTGATTATACTTAAAAATTCAAGGTTCCATCCCTACCAATTACAAAAAAGTAAAGAAATGGCACAGTCATATTATTGTTTAAAATACAACAGACTAGAATGTCAACATTACCAAATGCGTACTTCAATAAATGGAGTCTTTGTTCCGCACCAGTGTGACTCAGGTATATCTGGGCAGTGAATCCCAGAGTTATTCAATTCAATTAAACAAAGATTAATCGTACCAACCTACCTACTAGATGAAAAATACAAAATTATGTAAAAATAAAAATTAATTTTACTTACTTTTTACAGCCATTACCGTTTACAGCCTGTGGCTCGAGTCAGTTTTTTTTATTCAAGCCATATATTTTCCATCACAATCTTGCTAGGCCTGTTGTAGCTTCATATGCCTTATAATCTAAGACTGGAATAGACACAATATTCAGTCCCTCCGGCCGTTAATTCATCACTGTGAAAAGGGTAAACCAACTATTTTACTCGCTTATAAAAAAATAAGTCCTTTTCTTTTCCCCGATGTTCCCTTTTAACTCTGTTTCAGGCGCTTTACTTGTATAATAGATGATTGTATATCACTGTCCTAATTAGATATTGTTCTTATTTGACATACTCGTGCACATATTTGATTTATTCTGTATAGTACGAATCTTCAAAATTTCAAAGTTGAAGGTTCAATCTTCTTTTGACTTTGAAACCCACAATAACCTTAATATCTTTGAAACACATCTTTTTTAGGAATAAAACCTCAGTATACTAACATATTTGAGATATATCACATAATATGACATATTTAAAAATTAACTGATCTTTGGAACAGCTACTAAACAGTATTTTAACACCAATCATTGGAGCCCTGTAATTTTTTATTTATTTTTAGTATAATTCC
Source organism: Timema californicum (assembly GCA_902141385.1). Classification (NCBI taxonomy): domain Eukaryota; kingdom Metazoa; phylum Arthropoda; class Insecta; order Phasmatodea; family Timematidae; genus Timema; species Timema californicum. The sequence goes on along the minus strand of CABFOW010004656.1, from coordinate 22,301 downwards.
TATTTTAAATTTCACTTTTAGGTTTTATTTCGTGTTTATTCAAAATTACATGTAATCTGAGGTGTATTATTTACATATTGAGTAATTGTTTACTAAATTAAAATTTATTATTGAAACCTTATATATTAGCTTTAAAATTCTTTGTCAAGTTTGTCTGCATATTTTTTTCAATTTTGTAACCTAAAGTTAGCCTACATTACAAGAAAATACTAATCATATTGCATCATGTTCAAAATTTCTGCTTAATTTCTTGTTAATTTCGTGTTCATTCAAAGATTTTGTAATTGTTGTGAAAGCAGTGTTATTTGGTTTTATAGGAGGATTTTGTGTAACAAGACAATTTTGTTTTATTTAGCTTTTCAAAAAGATTGTATGGCACTTAAAGCATTATCGCATCTCACCATTTTTACACCGCTCTACCACTGATTTAATGACTAAACAACTTATATATCAAAGGTATGGTTAAAGAAGGTAAGTAAGTAAAATAAAAGATATATTATAATCAATATTGCGAACATTAACTTGTTTGCGGTTTTGTATCTGACAAGTTGTAACACCATGAACTGACGGTCCGGTCATTTGTATGAAGCGAAGAAAATGTAATATACAAAGCCTTATAGTTGTGCTATATTCCTTACTTGTATTTAATACACATATCTGTTATTTAGTCCTTGATATTCTATTTTGATGAAATTATGACAAATTTATAAGTACATTTTTGATACAAAAGTTTTTTTTATATCTTCAGTGTTTGTTTTATTATGCTTAGTGGCTGACTCAGCGAAAAAACAAGGCAGAAAATGAGCAGCACATTTAGTAGAAAAAACCTTTTCTTTTACCTTCCTTAACATATTTCAAACTTAGCTTAACATTTAACATTCCCAGATCCATACAAATTATAAATTTGGGTTGATTGTTGTTTTTGTAATAATTTCTATTCTTTATTACTGAAAACAATATAGTTAGTAGTAGTGTTGGCAACGGCATGCTAAGTACTATTATAATGCAGTAGAAAAAAATCATGTGTTTTATGTAGTCACAGAAACTAAAGTTAATTTTTAAAATTTCACTTCCTCTTAGTAAATATTCAAAATTGAAATTTTAGTTTTATTGAAGTAAACATAATTTATCAAATCATGCTGGTAGAATTTTTTGTCATTAACTTTTGTCTACACAATATTTAAAATTTGAGTATATATAAACAGACCAAATTACTACTGTTCCTGAAGGGGCTTTATCACTGAAGTGACCATGCTAAGGCGAAAATTTAAGCACTTTGTGACTGGAGTGTGTCGGCAGTTAGACGGTGACACAGGGACCAGCCTGAGTGCTCCTAACAGAAAGTTCCAATTCTTGGCACCAGATTCTCAGCCTGAAAAGATTCCTCCTAAAGTGTTGATTGTTGGTGCAGGCATAGCAGGGCTGTCTGCTGCTGAAAGGCTTACACAACTGGGTTTCCACCAGTATATGGTTCTCGAAGCTACTAGGAGACCAGGAGGTGAGAGAGGTCATTCCTTAGGTCCCATTCTGCTGCTGAGAGACTTAACTGGGTTTATATAATGTGTGGATCTTGAAGCTACTAGGAGACCAGGAGGTGAGAGAGGTCATTCCTTAGGTCCCATTCTGCTGCTGAGAGACTTAACTGGGTTTATATAATGTGTGGATCTTGAAGCTACTAAGAGACCAGGAGGTGAGAGAGGTCATTCCTTAGGTCCCATTTTGCTGCCGAGCGACTTAAGGCCCCGGCACAGACTCTGTATCCGTAGGTCCGTGGTATGTAGTACTTAAGAAATCGCTGCCACAGTATCAGATTGCTCTGGCCACATAGTCCTTATCTGTAAGTCCTTACTCCATAGAAGTTGCTCAATTTTAATTCTATACGGACTATTTTATACGAACTGCCAATCACAGCCGAGTAAATGTGTGCATGCACATTGAAATAAAAGAACAAATGGCAGTAGGAGGATTTGTCGCTATGGAAACATATACAGAATGAAAATATGGCTACACGTGAAGCTATTTCATTTTTTTTTTCTCCTAAAAATCTAACACCCTGGTAAGATCGACTTCTAGGAAAATGTTTTCTTAGACATGCCAAGTTCTCAGAAATATTGGCTTTACTTTTGTAGGTCTATCCTCAATATACTAGTGTGATTTAATTTTTTATAATTGATAAATTATTGATACAAGTGATTATGAAATGGGTTCGGCAAAGGCCTGTTTTGTTTGATAAAAAATTCAAAGATTTCAAGGACGCCTTAAGAAAAGAAAATGCTTGGTCAAGCTTTTCTGAAATCATTGGAATGTCAAGTTTTGGCTACTACTAGGACTACTTTTACTTTGAAATACAAACCCCCTTTTTTACAATGTGGCGTTTATTTATGAAAACTAGAGAGAAAAAATACACGCATAAATTGTTTCTGCTCATATATTTTTTTATAAAGCCTACTCATTTTGTAGGCACTTAGAAAATCCACATGAGCTAGAAACAAATTTATACTAGGGGAACCCAAACTTCTCTATTTCCATTTTGTGTTTGTATTGGATTTAACCATGGACACTAGAAAAATATAGGCTATTTAAATAAATTATTATCTGTCCATACTTTTTTAAGCCCAGTCCTGGCTGGGCACTTAGAAAAGCCGCATGAACTAGGGACATGTTTGCACTAGTGGAATCCAAAGTCTTACTACCTACTCGGGTAAAAGGCCTATGCACTAATTACTAACGGGCTATATATTAGGAAGGTTGAATTCAGATGAAGGGATCAGGAAGGTTAAATTCAGAAGAATTGCACCATATTTGCATGCACGGAGAGTGGAAAACCATTTAGGTCAAACCCACCCTAAGTGCATTCGACTGGATTTAAACCCCGATTTCCTTGTCTTCAGTCCCTACATGCACACATTATTTGTTCATATATTTTAATATGCCTAGTCCTTTTATAGACACTTAGAAAATCCGCCTGAACTAGGGACATGTTTTTGCATGAGTGGAATCTAAACCACTCTATCCAGATTGGGTGCCATTCTTTCCCCTGGTATACATTGGCACATGTACCGTAATTAATCTTGAAATAGGATGTGCAAGATTGTGAAAGCCGTCATAGGCAGCACCATTCATAGGGGCTACTTAATATGTCAGTCAAAGCCCAAGTTAAAAAAAAAATCCTGCTTATTTAGCAAGTAGAAGCATCTCATCAAATACCCGCAGTGGTGTAGTTAATTAAAACACTAGTTTCGTGTTGAGCTTGGCTGCCGAGGAATGGAAGATCGAGTTTCATCTCGGTCGGGTGAACTGGAAGGGTTTTTTCCTAAATAGTTTTCCACGCTCCCTCCACGAAAATGCGGGTTCACTTTCTCTAAATTCAACATTCCCCATTCCTAATCCATTAGAGTAATTAGTACTTAAGTGTATAACCTGAATGGGTAGTTAGACATTGTGCTAAATAAAAAGAATATTAAAAGTTCTTGTTTTGTATTCATCCAAAATACTAGTACATCCATTTTGCATTTTCAGGCTATTGCAAACACCTATTTATTTTAAGTTTGATAGTTAAAATCGAGTTATAAATATATTTCTTGTGATTGTACTTAACCTAAATTTTAGTATCTACTGGAAATTTTCTCAACAAAGCTGTTTTTGGTTTCTTTAATTCTTACATGACCAGCTGACTGCTTTACGCTCACTCCTTGCTGTAGACGATTTTCTTTCGAATTTTTTGATTGTACGAAGTCTTTTACTATCTCATTGGTAAATGTAAAATTGTAAAAAATGATAGGACACATAGATAGACACATGTAGAAGGTATAACATAAAGGACAAACACAGGAAAAGGACGTTGGATGCGAATATATAATATATATCTCTATAAGGAAAACCTCTTTTCGCTTTATGAGGTAATTGTATTATATTTGTAAGAAGGTATAGGAAAGGTGGATATAAACATATAAAAAGGACGAACACAATATGGCTTTTACAATGAAAATAAGAACACAGTTCAAACTTTACACTGCTGCCAATGGACAAGGAGGTAATGGTTGCCTCTTAAATAAAATCAATTGTCACCACCCAATCCCCCGACCTAGGTTTCATTCTATCGGAACTCATCAGGGAGGAGTGTGAAATGTTCAACACAACTTACTAAAAGAGGGGGAAAAAAAGTGAGAAAATAGAAAATTGTAAAGGATGATATAGCACACACAGATAGGAGGATTCCTGGATAACTCGGTGGTTAAAGCATTGGCGTACCAAGCCATAGGTCCAGATGTCATTTTTCAATTTTCAGAAAAAAAAATTGGTCACTTCATCTTGGTACTTATTATGACTATATGGTAATTTACTAATTACGCTAATGTATTAAGGACAAGGAAGGTTGAATTTAGAGAAAGTGGGCTCACATTTGCTTGAAGAGAGAAAGCAAAACTATTTACAGAAGGATAAGCTAGCGCCTATCTAGGAGCAACATAATAATTAGAATAAACAACTACTGGGGACATAGCTCAGTGAACCGTGATTATCTTTGTAAAACCCTGATGCTAATAATTTATTCATTATGTCTTATAATAGTGTATTATTTCATTTACGCTCTTTGCTAAACCGTTATGCTCTCTTTTCCAATTATCATTGGTGTGTTTCTACTACCTCAATCTGTAGCGCAGTTTTCTTAAAATATTGGGTGAGATACTAATGTACTGTTGACTAGGGGACTCCCAAATGTACTAATCATATATCCTTTTCATGGAGGCTCGATCCATGTACTGGTGGGATGAGGGTATGATGATAGTGAGTATGAGTGTGTGAAACCAGTCGAAACACTTAAACCTGACTTAAGCCTAATTAACCAAACCCTGGTGACCGCGGGAAATTATTCCCCTTTCAAGAAGAATTCCCCGGGACCAGTTGGGAATTGAACTTGGAGCCTCTAGGTCAGCAGCCAGGGACTCTGACCACCATGTACCACTAGGCCTAGCTGTTAGTATGTTTCACTCACCTTATGATTGTGCCAAGTCAATTATTGCATTGTTAATTGGTTGCATTCGTTTGTGCACTCACTTTAACCTTAGGTAAGATTTGGTTTTGAAGATGTAATTTAATTTATTTTAACTTTTTGATTCCCATAGTTGGTTTTGGATTGCCATAGTTAGTTCAGCTTTATATGTGGAGGAACTTTAAAAAAATGTTGTTTGCCGGACGTTAAACATCCTAATTTGATAGTTTGATGCATCTTACCTGAGCAAAGAACAGGTTAAACTGCTGTTACACTATATGTAATCAATAACACGTGTTCATTTTATAGGCAATAGTTGGAATAATGTCAACTGAATATTTTCTCACTGACTAAGAATCTCTCTGATAATGGCTTCAAGAATGGTTATCATGTTTATCACCCAACCATATCTAATAACAAGAGGGAAGTAAAAGTAACTTGATTGCACTAAAAGTAGTACCCTACACTCGGTAACACTCTTGGTTTTGAGCTAAGGATTGGAATCACGGCTCTGGCCAAAAGAGGGGCAAGGTTGCCAGTCGTCCACTTTCCCCGCAGGGCAGAAATGAGCTCAGAGCCAACGCTTTGATAAATATTTATTCTAGCCTGTTTTAAGCAAAGCTAAAAACATTCTGTGGATCTCTTGTGAAAATATATGATTTTATTTTTAATTTTGTAAGAGTATACACATATTTGCATTCTATGGATGAGCATGGCTCTTGATCTTTAATTTGGTGTGGTATAATTCTATACTCATAGAGCTCTAGTTGAGTAAAGTTTCAATCTTGTCTGCAAACTTCCAGTCCAACTAAGTAGATGACATCATTCTAGTAGCTCAAAGTTCATTACATTTAAGAGGTTCTACTTTGATGCTTATAACCCCGTATCGGCATAAATAAAATTTTATACAGTTTTTTGGTATAACTGTACCTGGAAGGTCCTTTTCTTATGGGTAGGCCGCGTGCAGTCTTGCTGGCTAAAAGATACCACTACAGAATTTGGGGGCCCAGGAATTTGCGAATCCGGGATTGGATGCCCGTCGTTCCGTAAGGCGGCTCAACGCGACTTGCTAAAGGATCTGCTGTGTGACAACTGCCCTGCCACGGCGCTGGCCGATGCCGGAGTTAGTGACAGTCCAATTGATATGACCATTCGTACCAGAGCCACACTCATGTTTCAGGTACAATGGCCACAAACCACTTCATTAGTCTTAGCAAGTGCATCGCTATATTTGAAGTTGTGGGATGAACTTGATAACGTAAGTGTATGCTAATTAAACATGTGACATAATTTCTGTTCATGTGGTTTCCTTAAGTAGTCATGTGTAAATGGTATGGACAATGTTTTGCTGAATAATTAACTGGTTGATCTGAAACTGGGATTGTTTCCTTTGGTGAAACATGGTTGCAGGGAGAAGCAACTTCTTCTTAGCACTGCGTCTTACTACCCTTTCGGGTTATACACTTATGTGCTAACTAAGCTAATGGTTTTAGGGATAGTTTAAAGGAATTGTAGATGCATTTGTGTGGAGGGAGAGTGGAAAACCATTTTGGAAAACCCACCCTCAGTACACTTGACCGGGATTCTAACCTCGATCTCCCCATCATTGGCAGTCTAGTCCATTGTCAGTGTAGAGCCTCAGACCATGTGGCTACTGAAGTGAGTGAGAAACATTTATTTGTGATGTAGCTCAATTGTTTCTAAATTAAGTGGATCTTATTTAGTTAGCCTACATTCAATAACATACTTATAAACTCTATCTTAGGCTAAATTCTTGTTTGTTTAGAAATAGATAAATATAAAAACTATTTACTGAATAAGTTTCTTTTTGTACCCTAAAGATGTTTAACGCGCTAGTATGATCTTTCTCTGTTAACTTTGATCACTACATTATCTCAAAAATGTTTTTCCTTAAAAAATATTCCTAATACTAAAATTTCTTAAACACTTACAGTATTTGGCTGATAGTAATTTAATCATGATAATTTTTCTAAAATACATATTTTACAATCGACTTAAAAATGAAGGTGAACGCTTGTTCACTGAGAGCTGAATAAGAAACTTCAATTGTAAATCATTTTATCCCACGATTTATGTTACAAATGAAAGTTGTATTCCTATGGTTCAAAGGTGATTTAGGCATCTATTTTCATCTCTGTAGTTTTCATATTGAAGGATCACTGTACATAGTCTTATTTTCACTGCCTTTTAGGTTCCACTCTGATGACTTTTCCCAATCAAAATTCTGCAATTGTGGTTTTAGTGCCTGCCTGTTCTTTCTGGAGTTCACCCAGAGGGCTGTACAAATTTAGATGATGATGTTTACACACTAGAAATTATATGTTGTGCAATCCCTCACAAATGTTGATTGTTCTGTGTAAGCTCTGTCGAGTAGCCTCATACTGGTTTCACTGTTTGATAGGGTATAACCGCCCTCCTATGTATGACCTTTCAATCTTCTTCCTATCACATATATTTTCTCTTCTCAATGTTTTATTCAAGTTTTTTTTTCCTTTCTAGAAGGTAACTTAAGTATGCCGAAGAAACGTTATGTAGTTTGTCTCTCAATCGCTTTGGAGGAGGCATTTCTGGCTGGTCTCGAGCTATTTAATTAAAGCTAAATTTCACCCTCAGCTTCCATCTTCCCCATTGGAGGATAAGAGTGAGGAGATTTGTTTCCCCCCCCTGTATAACAGTGATATGAGATTGAACCTAAATTGTCACTGCCTCACCACTACACTCCTTGGTCTTCACCTTGCGACACACCCAATATATCTTGTCTTTATATCTGTATACTGTAATAAACATAACAGTTCATCAGGAGTTTTTCTCTTCCTCCTCTCAGTGACAGATAATTTGGGGTCAACCTTAATATTAACTCATCATTTTGATGGTCTAAACTAATAATGCAGTCTTCTAGCGAGTCTAAGATCAATAATGGAAGTATTCTAACAATACACATTCTGGTGATTTTGGAAAAAAATTAGGAATTCCCAAGGCTAGTAAAATGATGTTATTAGGAAATATATTTAAGGGGAAATTTTTTTATGAATTTATCTCTATGAAAAATGGGCATTAAAGAAACTGCACTCAAGGAATGTTAAATTAGAAAGGGAATGTTAAATTATAAAGATAATTTTAATGAAAATGTTTTCAAAAATATATATTTTAGAAAAAGTAGACACAAGGAGATAAAGATTTGGAAAAACATATGAGAATCTCCTGACCATGGAAGACTACGTGTGAGTTATAGGGCATTGAGGAGGAGGCAGAGCTGCTATTGGGCCGGAGCTGTGGCACTCCTCTTGAAGACTTCCTAGCGCTGAGAATTGAACAGGAGCTAACAAGGTTTCCCGAGAACCAGCGGTACAATGCTGCTCGAGTGATGTACGGACTGAGCCGCTTGGCGCATTGTGTAAACACTGACCCACACGTTGTGCCATGTGAGGAGACAGATAGAATGTTTGATTGCCAACTCGTGGACTCTTGCAGTGCAGATATCCCTGAGGGCCATGAGAGTTTACTTACGCCACTCTTGCAGGTAATATGATAACTCTACACCAGGGATATCTCCACAGTCTAACTGTTGTGTGCCGACAATTGAGATAACTTGCTAGAATGATAGATCATCTTTTTACTACTGTAGTCAGGAATTTTGGAAGAAAGACTGAGCTTATTGATGTCTGTTGGGGTGTGCAAAGCTTCGAAACTTCAATTTTACTTTGAAACAAATGTCAGCTTTGACTTCGCTTTGAAAAAAATTCCAGCTTCGACTATTACAAAGTTTCACCAATAAAATATTGAGAGGTGAAACACTCAATTTAGGTTCAATTATTGCCATTCTGAGGTGTTGTATATACTACAAATTAATATTCACATGGAAAATAACCCAACTGAATTGACCTTTAAGTTGTGATAGTAACTTGATTTATCCTATTAAAACAATATATTGCAAACAATTGTGCAATAAAACAATTTCAAGTCATTTTAGTTCATAAAGCTATGTGTAAATAGCCACAGTATAATGATGTTATTTCAATCATAAAATAAATAACCAAATATTCAAACTTTGATTCGACTTAGAGAATATTTCATATACAGTAGGGCTCCCATATCCGCAGGTAATATGTTCCTAGATCTACCGAGGTTACGTGAAGCCGCGGATAGTACCAAACTGTTATATAATGTGATAGTCATGTAACATACATAAATACCATAAAGTTTAATTGAGATGTCAACAACATTAAATAAAGCAATAATAATGTGTACTAACTCTTCTACATTCTTGTTGTGATGATCACTGATGATAACGATGACAATTATATGATAGCACAATGCCCACAATGAGGTGATGGTGTAGGCATTGTGCTCAACCATTGACTTTCTAACAAAACGAGAGAGGGGTCATCAGAATCATCTTCGGAAGGTGGAGAAAGCTGAGTAGACAAAAATGATGATGGCTTGATGACGTCAGACGCAGACGAATTTAATTAATTAATTGAAAATAAATAACACTAGGCAGCGGTAAACCGCGGCTACCTAATCAGCGAATGCGGAGGCCCTACTGTATTTGATTTGAGTTTGATTTGAATTGAAAATATGGACTTCACAGTCCCCTAATGTCTAAATACAAGGAAAAGAAGCAGAGGGTGTGACATGTCCTTTCTCACATACATACTTGACAATCAGTTTAGATATGGAGAAAACATTTTCAAAATGGGCAAGTTTACAAACATATAGTTGTTTCAATATGGACGCTTTAAAATAACTGAATTATATGACTTTTACTAAACATTGGCATATGTTTTGATCCCCGGAGACAAAATTCCGTAAAAAAAATTTACATTCTGTCACTGAACACATGTTTTAAACACAAACAATAGTCAAAATATATAAATGAATGTGAACAAAAATGGTTGCTTTCAGTTGGTTATGTGCCCCTAACGAGGCCATGACTTTTAAGTAACAACCTCTTCAATAGGGAGGGAGAGACTATTTATTTAAAACCCATATCATCTCATTAAAGTTGTAGTAAAAGGAAAAGTCGGATTTAATATTATATTTAGTAAGACATAAACACCAGATATTCATACAACCAATGATTCATATTTAAACACAAAACATCACAGTTTTAAATGCAGATAAGTTCTCTTCTTCAGCAAAAGAAAACAAAACAATGACTCGAGTATGAATTCCTACCCGCAGGCCATCCCAAAGTGCAACATCCTGTACGGCAAGTCAGTGATGCAGATCTTATGGGGGGTGACTGGGGTGCCCAATCGTCGAGTTTTGGCTCGCTGCCAGGACGGCCAAGAGTTCTGGGCAGACTTTGTCATCATAACACTTCCCCTGGGTGTCCTCAAGAGGCATGCCACAAGAATGTTCTGTCCTACTTTGCCTGTGTCCAAGATGGATGCCATAAATAATATAGGTAGAATATACAACCTAATTGATGAAGCTTGATAAGAACAGTATCATAGGATCACATCCTGAGTTGATATCACCAGGAACAACGATATAAGAATAAAACCTCATTTTATACTACCAAAAAAAGCATGAAAATAAAATTAAACAGTGGCATAGATATAAGACCTTAATTGGAACATTAAGGAACATTCACATATATTTATATAAGACATTTTGAATTGAAATATCAGGAATTATTTGTGCGGGGCTTTGGTAATATAAACAGTTTACTCCCTCTGCCCCTTTCCTGTTTACATTTCGCTGACTTGTCCTTAACAAAATTTCCAGTCACAGAAATAGATAACAAAAAACCATTAGCTCTCAAAAAATGCACTGACACCCTTCTAAACTGAAATGCTATTTTATTCTTAAGAAAAAACATTTCTAATAAAGGTCAGAATCTTATCTTAACCATATAAACTTAAATCAACAATATTTTGCAAGCCTTTTAGAACTTTGTTGATAGCATACTTTTGGTGAAATCACATTCAATAGAACAATCATCAGACAAGATAAATATTATTTTTACTATTAGAATAACCCACCTTTTTAAAACTGCATTACACTTCACCTTTTGGTTTTAACTCAACGTGTACTGGCTCACAACTTGAGTTTTGGTTGCACAACTACCCCGCCCACTTGTTGAATTTTTTTGGCTGGATTTCAATTAAAAGATTCAGATTTGCCACAGGTTTCAGTAGCGCAAGCAAGTTCTTTCTGGCATACAGCAGCCCATTATTTCCCTGGATCAAGCAGCCACTGCACTACATGTGGAGCGAGGAAGATCTGGAGACCCGCAAGGACTGGACACGTGGCCTGCAATCATTACAACAGGTGCCGGGCAGCAACCATGTGCTCACAGGCTGGGTGATCGGCAAACACGCCGAAGAGATGGAACGTCTGCCTGAGCAGGCGGTGTTGGACGCTACAATGAACCTCCTACGTGAAGCCACAGGGGACCAGAGCTTCCCCCGTGCGGCTATCTTGTCACGCTCAAAGTGGTGTACCGACCCCAACTTCTGTGGCGCCTACACCCACCTGATACATAACACGACTCCCAAGCACCACGCTGACCTGGCGGCACCTGTGCCCGCTGTGTGTGGCGTCCCCCCTGTGCTGCTGTTTGCGGGAGAGGCCACCTGTCCCAAGCACTTCTCAACTGTGCACGGAGCGCGGCTCAGCGGCTATAGGGAGGCAGAGAACATCCTTCATGTGCTGGAGGTGCACGGAGGCTACCAATTGCCTGGCCAAAGTGATCTGCTGGACGATGAAGATGACATTTAATACCACAAGAGTTCCCAAACACTGCAGCTGCTGTCCATGTCCAGCATTTCTTGTCCCAGTACTGATAATTACAACCATACAATATCTCAATAGCTTGTTTCACTCATCTTTGGAGCTACTAGAAATCATCAGGCCAGCTATGCTTGCTAACTATTGAATCTGTGAGCATCCTCACTTCGCCGCATTCACCAGTGCACCACTTATGAATACAGTCTTCATATTATTATTACTATTATTATTCTGTATTTTTAATTAATCATTCATCTTCTCATATCATAACATTTATTTGTTCAGTTATTTTAATTGAATAATTATAACGTTTAGTTGAGGGCAAGCTGTCAAGCGATCCAGGATAAAAATGGTTGAAATGTCTAGGAAAATAAATATTTGATGAAATTTGAGATAAGGAATAAGGTGAATTGTTGCATTAATTGTTTTCCACATGTTAGTGTTGAAATGGTTTGGTCTGCTGCCTTGTTTGACACTTTTGTTTAATTACTGTAGATGTTTTCAGGAATGAGTGTGGACTGTTAAGTGGTAGGCTCCAAGACTAACATCTCATCAAATTGTGATTATATGAATTAGTAGATAACTAAATAAATATCTTCACATTTTTGTGAATTATAGCCCTTCTCCCTCACGCGTAGTGTGGTCAGCTCAATATTAGACACCATTGGTGATGTTAGGTGCCAGAGAATGCATAGCGGAAGGGTGTGGCTAGTAGTCAGCTAAATTGGTACTTTGGTTCCTGAATGAAAAGGCAATATTCATCTCGTGGGTTCAACTCTTAAATTGCTATACAGGTCATATGGAGCGCACAGTTGCCAGATCTCACCCACTTGAAACAGAGTGACAATTTTATACATCAAAAACTTATCATTCAATGTTTATACACTTTATAGTAATGCATTTGAAGTTTGGTTTATGCCAATAATTGTGTATTACTTTGTTGTTCATTATATTAAACACTGAAAGTAGGATAAAAGAACAAGGCCTACACACTTACCAGAAAACTGAAGGTTTCAACGTTCACAATTAAAACACATAACTATGTAATTTTCAGGGAACATCAGTCCCCTGATTCAGCAAAAACTAGTTAATAGAACATTGGTTCACGTTTCTGACTTATCAGTAGTTGGTGGTGATTTATTGGTGCTAAGCTCGGCAGGGCTATATTTAAATTAACACATATTATTGCTACGTCTGGCACCTGTGTTTTGGTTATAAGCTACTTATACTAATTTAAATCTAAAAAAAAAAATAAGGATGCAGAACGTTTCTAAGAGTAGATGCACCAGTATTTTTTCTGGAACAATGAAAAAAAAATCCCTTGATAAAACCACTTCCAGAGAATTATTTGTTTATTGTTTGTATTTTATCGGCACTATTTAAACACACAAATTATATCAACACATGACTTAAAAACTAAATTAATAAAAACTGATCATTCAGCTCCCCATACAAATTTACCAATAATCAATCTTTGACCATGCTGGGAATAAAACTCGGGACTTCTAGCTCGTTTGGATCATGCGGTGCTGACCATGCTAAGGTGTTAAACTCTTTCCAGTGAATTCGATCAGCATTCGAAGCTCCTTCTGATTAACAATGACAAAGTGTATTGAGAGTATAATGCCAGAGACCAACCGACCACCATTGTAATGGCCACTTTCTTCTCCTGAAAGTATATTATCATATAATAAATTGTTGCACATTAAAATATATTTTCAAATATTTAGCATTATCTTGACAATTACTATAAAATCTAACCTATTGAACTGTACCAACAAAGGAGTTTATTTGTTTCCAAAATGAATGTAAAATTGACTAAACGCTATATGTGTAACCAATATTATCATTTTTTTTTATATGGATGTGATGAGCTTACATAACTCCTTGGTTTTCAACGTGACGATTGTCTTAACAGTGCTGTGTTCTTTATGACCAGTTGAAGTGTAAGCTGAGCTACACATCCTGCAGATTAAAAACCCTACTACACATAAATGGGAGGTGATATTGGCCTGTAGTTTTTCCGAAAATAAATTTAAACTATTATCATTCTTATCACATTATATACCTATGTAAAGTAAAAAGAAAAAAAACAAAACATTTTTTCGTGTTTTACTTTAAATATTTCAAGAGGTGTATGTTTTAAATATTCTTTTAAACCTTGTAGAAAAGATATACATTTCATACTTTGCAGGCGTTGTTCATGACTATTACTAGAGCCAAAATAAAAATATTGGCTTTCCCACACATTTGTAACGAGGTGTATGAAGTGATATATTTGTAAACTTGGGAAACTAAGACTCAATGCTAATTTTTGTATTTTGTAAAAAATAAGTTATTTAGAAAATGCATTGGTAATTAATATTACTTTCAATTAGGCCTGTGCGGGAATTACATTTTGGGCGGAAAATAACAATTTCCCATGGAAACAGGAAATATTTAAAAACTAATTTTTGAATTTAGGCTTCTAATTGTTTTTCAAATATTTAGACCAATAACATTATTAGCTTTCACATTTATTTAAAGTGACAAAATACCGTGGTAAACATAAATAACTCTCGCTCTAGCGTTGGGTGTTGAAAAAGGTGTCTCAACAACTCTGAAGTACTACCATGATAATTTTTAAAAATCTACAATGTGTACATTTCCTGGACACTTTATCTTCTCTTTTTTCAAAATATTAGCCTTGTTTGCACTCATCTAAAATGTATTCTTATTGTACACCTAAGCAAAATACTCTTCAAATATAGATTAATCAAATAAAGCAAGCGATTTAATACAGGTTAAACAAACTTTGGTTTGAATGTATGTTTTGAAATCAATTTTCCCTTTTATAAAATAAGATGTTCAAATATTATTAAAATCGTAATAAGTTCTATAATTAATTTGAAATTATATTTTACATGGTTGGCAATTTGATTTTCAACAGCCTTGTCTTTAAAACATGAACACGTAGCCACAAACAAAGAAAAATAAATATTTTTTCCGTGGTCTCTAAACAATCACGTAGTTATACAAAAGTAGAACTTGATAAAATGATTTAAAAAATTCTCAGATAAAAGATATTTTTTGATTGTGTGAAGATATACTTCTTTATTACTATCACAATAAAGAAACATTGTTTAAAGACATCTGATCCACCATCATGAAAATAAGAAAGACTGCCGTGTTAGGTGTAAACAAACATCCTGGGATTTACTTTATTACCAGCAATGAAAATACTTAACATTATTAAGTTCTGTTTGCTTTATCCCTTGAAATATGATACGCTATTAATATTACTTTATTCATTAACTGCGCAATGTTCATGTAATAGCTGGAATATTATAGAGCCTAGGCCTAATTTGTGCAAACAACCTTCCATAACCATGAGTATGATGTTGCATTAAGTTTTTTTTTAGTGTCTTACTACCTGTTCGGGTCATACACAGTGAAATAAGATACTTAAGATAAAGATTATTATTGAGACAAGACTAAAAGTGAATGTTTTGTGTATTGAGACACATATATTTAATTTTTAAACTTGGCTTTGTTATTCATATGAAAATTATTATTTTTACCAAAAAATTCTACTTTCAATAGATGCAGCAGTGAATTTTATATAATAGATTATGCTTATTTCATAGAAATATTAATGTTCATTTTTAAGTTACAAAATAGCAACCCCTCTAGGTAGAAAAAGAACAGCGCTTACGATAATAAGTGTCCATAAGAGCCTCTATTGCTTATTTAAGAGTGGAACGGCCTATAGGTAGAATCTGCTCTTCACGTCAATATTAACTATTCTTGTCTTTCAAGAAATATAACGTAGAACCCAGGTAGCAGGGAAAGATGACCAACCGGGTTATAAACTTGGTCCACACTGGTAAATTGTGGGTGACCCAGACACTTCCTTGGTGCATTGATATAAGAAAGAGCTGGAAACATCAACAAAGTTTCGGACCCAAGGAAGTCTTTTCTTTCTTATGTTTTGAGAAGATTCTTGCCTTGAGCTTCTAGTAGAAAGGCACATGATTACGACAATTTGTGTTAAAGGAGCCAGGTAGGGAAAAATACTTACAAAAGAGGAAATGTCTCGGTTGAAAATGTCCCATCTCGAGATCAGCTTTGGTAACTGACCAGTCTAAGATGTTAGACTATGTTGCACTTGGTTAAGGTTTGAATGCCAAGGGGGTGTACATATTGGGATTTGAATGCATTTCCTCGAATCTACCTCCATCCGCCGGATATTGGGAGTGTTCTTCCCTCTTTATTAACTCTATAATACATCTATTTAAGGAAAACTTCTTTTCGAGCTATTTTGCTATATTTAGATAGGTAGATAGAGACATAAGAGTGAACAAACTAAATATGGTTTTTTCTTGTTCCAAATATAACAAAATACCTCAAAAAGTGGAGTGGTTTTCCTTGAAGAGATACGGGGTGGGCGGAAGTCACTATTTGATTTTAAATGGCTATGATTTTATTAACACTGGATAGATTTACGTGAAGTAAGGAGTGTTCTTTTCACAAGACCACGATAATCTTTGTGGAATACTTAATTTCCATGTATGCGCCTTTGTTGTTAACCAGGCTCTGTAAGTGTCGCGATATGTCATCAATTATCTTTTAAGGAAATCTTGGGGAACATTTCCTAATACAGCATTGATACCTCTAATTCTTCAAGAGTATGTGGCGTTGTTCGGTACACTTCGTTTATGGCCCAACTCTTCCATTAGAAATAGCATGGCATGAGCTCAGGACTTCTGGCAGGCCATTTGTGTGGTCCCTGCCATCCCAACCAACGCCCTGGAAAGTGTTTGTCCAGCTAGTCATGAACACTAAGGGTGAAATGGGGCGGGGTGCCGTCTTACTGAAAAATAACATTGTGAACAAAGTCCCATTAGGAGACCACTGGCCACACATCTTGATGCAGCATGTTCAAGCACTGGTCACCGTTTATGGTGTCTCGCAAGAGGATGGGACTAATGACACAGTCTGAGGTTATGCCACAAGACACTGTTACTTTTGGTTGATTTTGCATTTTCTCAACAGTTTTTTCTGGGTTGCGATCTGCCCAATAATGGAAATTATGTCGATTCACCAAACCATTGACACGGAGAACTGCCGCATCACTCCAAATAATGTTACAAAAGAGATCCGTCTAGTTACTGTGCCAAGAAAGCATAATTTAACCATATTTTTTGTGCCTATTGCAGTCCTGTGCAGATAATTCTTGTACCTGATGAGGTTTCCAGAGCCAAAAGTTCAGATCTTTCTTCAACACTTTATACACCGTGTTTCTGGAGAGTTCACTCTCAAAAGAGGCCTGGTGTGTTGATTTACCAGAGTTGCGCGTGAACGTTTCCCTCACTGCTGCAACATTATCCAAGGTCTGCACTCTTGACAGTCATCTGCTTCTTGCATCTGCAACTGACCCAGTTGTCATTAATTTTGTTTGGAAATTTCGAATCATGCTGGAATGAAGTATAGCATGTTTACAGTGAACACCTCACCACCATCACCGCACAAGGATGACAGATTTCCACATTCAAAATGTGTAGCTATATAGACATTCTCCAAAGACAGTTGGTCTGTCATTTTTCTCTCACCCACTCATGGTAGATGTCACGATAGTAGAAAATTTTCTCAGGGACCCTAGAACATAGTAAAAAAACCTTTTTACTAATCATTCAATATTTAACAAAACTACAGTAATTTAAAATCAGATAGCCATCTCCCACCCACCTTGTAGATTATTTATTTGCATCCAATTTTAATTTTCTGTGTTTGTCTTTTATGTTATTCCTTTTACATGTTCCTATCTAAGTGTCTTATCATTCTTCACCAGGACATTCTTCCAATTTCCTTCTCATCCCTTTTGTATTGTTTAGGTTTCCTCTTTTAGGAAGTTGTGTTGAGCTTTTCTCACCATCACCGCGCAAGAATGACAGATTTCCACATTCAAAATGTGTAGCTATATAGACATCATCCTCCAGAGACAGTTGGTCTGTCATTTTTCTCACTCACCCACTCATGGTAGATGTCACGACAGTAGAAGATTTTCTCAGGGACCCTAGAACATAGGAAAAAAACTTTTTACTAATCATTCAATAATTAACAAAACTACAGTAATTTAAAATCAGATAGCCATCTCCCCCCCACCCTGTAGATTATTTATTTGCATTCAATTTTAATTTTCTGTGTTTGTCTTTTATGTTATTCCTTTTACATGTTCCTATCTAATAAGTGTCTTATCATTCTTTTACCAGGACATTCTTCCAATTTCCTTCTCATCCCTTTTGTATTGTTTAGGTTTCCTCTTTTAGGAAGTTGTGTTGAGCTTTTCCCATTCCCTCCTCATGAGTTTCGATAATATAATGAAACTCGGATTGAGGGATTGGGCAGTAACAATTGAGTTTCTTCTAGGGGCATCCATTACCTCTTTGTCCAGTGGCGGCAATTTTTACTTTTACAATTAAAAGAAGACCACAGTTCACACTTTACACTGCACAAAGAGGAAATGGTTACCTCTTAAAGAAAATCGATCGTCACCGCCCAATCCTCCAACCTAGCTTTAATCTTATTGGAACGCATTAGGGAGACAATTTTTTTTAACAAAGCCCTTCAATTATTGGTAGATTACTGATGAATAATATTTTTTAATTACACATTTTTCAAAAATGGCTTTAATGATTTTGTTTGAAATGCATATCTTGGATTTGTTTGATATGAAAAATAGCATTATATAATTGGTTTTTGGGCAAAAATTTGTTGACTGATTTTTCAAAAACTTAAAATATTTTAAAATGGATGTATCAATTTGGTTCCAAATGGGTACCTTGGTAGTGTTTGACATAGCAAATAAAACTGTTTACTTGTGTTTGGGGTAAAATTTTGTGGGTAAAAGTTTACTGATGACCAATTTTTCAAAAACTTGAAGTATTTTACAAATGTACATAACAATTTGGTTTCAAATGGGTATCTTGGGAATGTTTGACATGACCATTAACACTGTATATTTGTTTTTGCGGTAAAATCTCATTTATGGGTAGTTCACTGAAGATTGATTTTTCAAAAACAAGTAATATTTTACAAATGGTTCTAACGATTGGGTTACAAGTGGGTACCATAGTATTGCTTGACGTTACAATTAACACTGAACTTTTTTTTTGGGGGAAAGGGGGTAGTTTACTGATGACTGATTTCTGAAAAACTTGAAATATTTTACAAATTGCCTTAATCATTTAGTTTAAAATGGGTATCTAGGGAATGTTTTACATGAAACTTAAAAGTGTATATTTATTTTTAAAGCAATAGCTCATTTATGGCTGACTTTTCAAAAACTTGAAATATTTTTAAAATTGCCTTAACGATTTGGCTACAAATGAGTATCTTGGGAGTGTTTGAGACAAATAGCCCTGTATAGTTTGTTTTGGTTAAAAATTTGATAAAGGGTCTTTTACTGAGGAGTGATTTTTGAAAAATCAAATTATTTTGAAAATGGCTATAAAGATTTTTATTAAAGTATATTTGGGGAGTGTTTGACATGAACATTACAAATAAAGAAGTATACTAATTTTGGGGGGGAATTTGTTTATGGCTAGTTTACTTATGACTGATATTCTTTAATTTGAGTCTCTTAAAAAATGGCTTTAGTGATTTGGTTCAATATTGGAATCGGGAGACTACTTTGCATATCATTGATAATGTATCTTTGTTTGTATGAATAAATTAATTTAAGATTAGTTTTCTTAAAACAATAAATTTGAATGTTTTGGAAATGTGAATTCTTAATGGGGATGTTTTATTGGTATTTATTAATTAATAGAAAAAAAGTTTGTATTTTTACAAACACATAATTTTAGGGTGGTTTGCAAATAATTTAGTTTTGAAAATTTGAATTTCTTTAAATGTATTTGAAGAATTTGGTTTAAAATCTATATATAAAGAGTGATTATTGTGATTAACAGGATGATTTGTTTATTTCTATGAGTAAAACTTATATAAAGGTAGCTTACTAAAAACCAATTTTTCAAAATTTTCTTCAAATAAATAATAAACAATATGTGAAAGTTTCTACAGTTTTATCACTGTGCCATACCACTTATTTTTAATTCTGTTTGGGTCCCTTGTAAAAATATACACATCTTTTGTGGTCTCCAAATTTATGAACGGAACTGTTTAGTTTGTCATTTCTTAAATCGGCTATGCACTCATTTTATATTATTGTTTCATTCATGTGGTATTTTTCAGCTTCAATTAATTATAGTTAGGTGTTTTAAATACATGGACTATGTTTAGTTACCGAATATTAAAAAAAGGTGCTAGGAGGGAAATATAGCAACAAAAACACTAATTTATAGCTTAGAAATGATCATGTAGAAACTATGTCTTCTAGCCAATTAAAAAAGTGTATGAAGCATGAAAGATCAAAACACAAGAAATTATAGCTAGTATATTACTGTCAGAACTATGCGTGGTGCTAAATATAACTATGATTCTTTAATAGTTTCCTAACGTAAATAGTAAATATTTTCGTTCATCCACCATCTCTCAGATAAAAATTAGAATGGAAATTGAGCAACACCCCTTCCCTCCCTCAATCTCTTTTCTCTTACTCACTATATTTCCTGGAAAACCTTCAACCACTAATGGGGTTTATAAATGACAGGCGAGAAGTAAAGTGACTTATCTCACGCACAATTTTTAATACTTTTACATAATTTTAGTTTTACTCAGGATTCCACTATTTAACTATTATAGTAAAAAAATAGTAATGATATCAATGGAAACGTAAAACAATAGCTATGAGACATTATTTGTCAAAAATTTGAATTTCCTTTTCACTAAACGATGTTAAAATTTAAAAACTGTTTAATCATTATTATAATATTTAAAAGAATCGGTATCATTGATTTTATTGGAAATGTAATAAGTAATGTCTTTTCAGTGTTTTAATACCTTTAATATGATATAAGAATAAGATTATTATCACTCATGGTAGTTGAGAAAACCTGTTAATATGATTAACCTTGAATTAAATGGGTGTAATGGGGTTTGCGTCAAGTGTAAACCTCTCTCTTAAGGGGTGGTTGTGAATGTTGAGTGCTTTTCGTCTATTTATGGCGTTTGCTGTGTCTGGGCCGAGTTTTGTTAAACATAAGACAGGTAAAAATACAAAAATTCATAGTGACCTACTTAGCTATGATACTGACTATACATGGTCACGCCTATTTAAAATATTGCACTGGTTTTCTACCAATCATGTATTTCCTTCGAGAAGTGATATGTTTGTTTACTTTCGGTCTCAGGTTAGGTTGAACCGATAGTAAAACCATAGTTGACTGTATTTACCTTTATCATACATAGTATACCAAATAAAAAATTGTATTTTCTGTTTTCTAAACATTTATTATTTCACTTTTATTATTGCTAAGTGGCCTTTTAATATGAATATCACGAGTTTAGTTACCCTTTGATAGGGCAGAGATTACCTTGCTTTAACTGCCTTTTATAAGGTTAAAGTGGGCGACATTGCTGCCTTTTTTACAAGATTGGTTTGACAGCCTTGTTTTTATTTAAGCTTTTACTAAGCTTTGTATAAGAATTTTCTTTTAAGAATTTGGTTTCTAAATCGGTATAGAGTGCAAAAATCAAGACCCGCCATGATGCATAAAATTACCTTACTACAAAACTGGAAGGAGGGCCCTAGTTTTTTTAATATCTGCGCCATAAGGAAACTTACCACAGATAACACTTTTGATTTTACTCGGAAAGAAGTTGAAATAGCAGCTTGGAAGATGTTCAAAGATGTATCCGGGAATTTCTTGGGAAACAATAAAGCACACAACTACCTCCGAGTGAGAAAACTGCTCCAGTCATATAAAACAATGGGGTGCAACATATCACTAAAGATTAACTTTTAACACTCACATTTGGATTTTTTCTCACAAAATCTTGATGAAGTTAGTGACAAACATGTAGAGTTTTTTCACCAACACATTGCTGTTATAGAAAAACGGTAAGAAGGAAAGTGGAGTATTAACATGTTATCATGTTGGCAGACTATGGTTGGAGTCTTACCAAAAACTAATTACAAATGGAAGTCATTAGCTAGATTTAAAAAAAATATACATATTGATTATCAAGTAATACTCGTTTCATATGTGAATAAAAAATATAAGTTTTTTGAACTATAGAAGGGTGATAGAAATATTCTGAAAATATGTTTGTAAACAGCACAAAAAACAGTTCAAAAATATGTATCTACGTAAAAATAGGCCTGTAGTTTAAAAAAAAGATAAAACATTGTAATTGGAATAGTAACTAAAATGAAGCTGGACAACATTTAAGAAGCACACAGTAAATAGGAGTATGGTTGCAAATAGAAAATATTACAAAATACCATAAAATTTTTTTTTGCAAATACTTAATTAGTTAATTTCTTTGGGAATCTAAATAAAAATAAATCTAATTAGCGATAACAGGCCTTGGAGACCACGCGCCGACCTCACAAGCCTAAGCCTCCTCCATCTTGTTCTATATTTGTCCACCACTTTCCAGTCTTCTT
>CABFOW010004655.1:33066-53089 GCA_902141385.1 Timema californicum | reverse complement strand
TAACTATATGTTTCCCTTTTTTATTTTCAGATATTGTAATGTCAATTAATTCCTTTATCTCAGCAGAGTTATTTAAATCTGATAGGAGAAGCGCTTCACGCCATATTGTTATATTTTTCTTTAATTATGTATTTACCTTCTATTTTGTCCTACTGCCTCTGTACTGTTGGAATGTTGGTATTTTTTTGTGGCGAGTTGCGGTTGTTTGGTGTAGCCATCTTTGAGCATGCGCAGCGTATATCTTTAACAGACAATAGACAGTCGAGTCAGGCCCGTTATAAGCTTGGGGCGTATATCCGTGACTTTATCACTTGTAATTATATTGTGCTGACTGATGTTTGTTTTAATTGGGTTATCTTGTTTGTTCGGTTCACTTGATCCACGGCGATCTTTCTCTAACAGGTTATGGGCCCAGGTTCGCGAGTGTCGTGTAAAAGAACAAGTTTAACATAAAAGATAAACGGACGCGTGATAGTTCCGAGATCGACGCCATGAACTCCGTGAATATATTAAGGATTGAACTTCTAGGCAAAGACAATTATGATACCTGGAAACTGCAAATGCAGGTCATGTTAATTAAAGAGGATTTATGGGAGTTCGTGAACGGTGGCGCGTTTAAACCTGAGTTGATGAACAATCGTGCCAACGAAGCCAACGTGCGAGAATAGGTGCGAAATGATATGAAGGTGAGCTCAGACATAATTTTGTCTATATCCTCGGGTGAACTCAAGAAAGTGAAAAATTGTGAGACATCGCGTGAAATGTGGTGGAAATTGGAAGATATATATCAATCCAAAGGCAACCATTTTGAAGAGGTTAACGATACAGAAAATGGCCGACATGAGTGATATGCGCGCGCATTTGAACAATTTTTTCTACTCTGTAGACAAGTTTAAAGACATGGAGGTCGCTATCAACCCAGACTTGTTAACGATTTTATTACTTTACAGCCTGCACGCTAGTTTTGAGAACTTTCGAGGTGCCATTGAATCGCGTGACGAATTGCCGATCCCGGACGCGCTTCGAATTAAAACCATAGGAGAAAGTGATGCTCATAAGAGCAATGCGCGGGACGCGTCACCGGATGCCATGTTTGCAAAGAAAAATGGCGGCTGGCACTATCGGAAAGACAAGCCCGAAGTGAACAAAAGTCACTGCGAAAAATAGAGAGGCGTGCACGATGTTTTAAGTACCGAAAGTCTGGGAATAAAGCGAACGAGTGTCGAAGCAATGACAAAAAGGAAAGTGCGAAATGTGCGGATAACGTATGCTTAAATGTTTCGGCATGCAAGTCGAACGATCTAAACCGGAAATGGTGTCTGGACAGTGGCACAACAACGCACTTGTGCAATGAGACAAAACTTTTTGCCGAAATTTATTACACCGGGCACGGTGCACTAAGCCTTGCGAACAGCGTGACAGCTGAGACGGCGGGCGTAGGCAAAGCACAATTTGTGGCAAACGTATTCGGTGACAAAAGGAACGTAACGCTAGACAATGCAATGTATGTACCCGACTTGAGAACGAAACGAACCTGTTGTCGGTCAGTAAGATAACGGATCGTGGATTTGATGTTTGGTTTTAAAAAGACGGTGCCATTATACAAGACTCGAGCGGGAATACTGTACGAAGTGCTGTCAGAGTCGACGATTTGTACTACGTGTGTGAATTCAAACAGGGCGCGTGCACTGTCACGTCACCGTTGAAAGAAAACAAAGTTCTGTTCGATTTGTTACACAGACGACTGGGTCACACTAATGCGAAGGACATTGGGGATGCCGTTCGTAAAGATGTTGTGAAGGGGGTCGTGATGGCAGATTCAGCAAGTAAGTTGAACTGTGACATTTATATACGGGGAAAAATGGCAATGACCCTGTTTCCCAACAAATCAAACCGTCACACAGACGTCTTGGATGTGATACACTCAGATGTATGCGGACCTATGAGGACAACGTCCATGGGAATAGCAATGTATTTTGTCGAATTTATCGATGACAGCACCAGATGGTGCGAGATTCGATTCTTAAGGTCAAAGGCTCTAGTACTCAAAGATACTATTGAGTACATAGCCCTCGTTGAGAACCAAAAGGGTAAAACTGTAAAGTGCTTGCAGTCCGACAATGGTGGAGAATACACTAACAAAGAGTTTGACAGGTACTTGAAAAGGCGAGGGATCACTAAAAAGTTTACTGTCCCATACAACCCGGAGCAAAATGGCACGGCGGAAACAAAGAATCGCTCTCTTCTTGACGTCGCTAAATGCCTTCTGATGGAAGCAAACTTGCCCAATTCCTTCTGGGCTAAGGTGGTTAGTACTGCAAATTACCTCCGAAATCACCTACCAACGAAGAGCTTGGATGGTCGAACATCGTACGAGAAATGGACCGGTGGAGTGCCGGACGTGTCTTCCTTTAGGGTATTTGGAAGTGAAGTGCTCTACCTGGACAGATAGCCCGGAAGAGGAAAGTTTGACTCTCGTGGAAAGGAAGAGCTCTTCCTTCGCTACGCGGACGAGTCCAAGGCATACCACGTGTGGTCACCCGGGAAGCGTCAAGTGGTTGGTGATAAGCCGTGACGTCAAATTCATGGAGGATGTCAATCCTCGTTTGATAGCCAACACTCAAATGGACCGGGGAGGAAACACAAAGGACGAAGACTCTACACAAGCTCGATGATTTGCGGACATTGAATTGCCTCCAACGTGCCGCGCTGAAGTTGATCAGCCATTCACACACTATAAGGACAGCGAAGACTAGGTATTCCTCGGCTTTGACAACATCGTTGAAGTGTATGCACCATCACCTGAAGGATCGGGTGAAGATGGGGACATCTTTTCCATCCCCGATGACACGGCACCTAACGTAGATGTGCGTCAGAAACTTGATCACACTACAAGGGGCCGTGGTCGGCCAAGGAAGGTTAGGTATGAGGGGAAGACCGAAGAAGCAGTATCAAGTCATTTCAAGTTAAGCTGAGAGCGCTGAAGAAGCGGAGCAGGGTTTCTTTTGGAAACGCCTATAAAGGAAGCAATGTGCGATCCCAATGCGGATGAATGGCTCCAAGCCATCGGCAATGAGATGAAATCCATCGTGAGGAAAGGGACTTTGGTCGCCCTAAAGGTCACAGATTTGTCGGCAGCCGAATTGTTCTATGACACCAGTTCTTATCGGATGGGAAGCTTGAAAGAAAAAAGGCACGCTTGGTCGCCAAGGGTTTTAGTCAGAAACCCGGCGTTCATTATACAGATACATTCGCTCTAGTGGCTCGAATAGGTACCATTCGTCTCCTGGCATCCATTGCAGCCCAGTACGGAATGAAGATTAGGCAATTTGATGTGGAAACTGCTTAATTGAATGGACATCTAGAAGAAGAGGTTTATATGGAACCACCGAAGACTTTTCGAGAAATCCTTCAGGATATTGTTGATATGGAGGGCCAGAGTCAGATCGGGGTGAAGGCAAGGATTATGCTTGAAGAATTGATTAGGGGGGACAGGGTTTGCCTCTTGAAGAAATCGCTTTACGGTTTACGACAAGCAGGAAGGAGCTGGTACCTTAAGCTGGACGAAACCTTGAGAAGCCTGGGTGTGACGCCTTCAGTCTCAGATCCTTGTTTGTTCCATATTGGTTCAGGGGAAGACATTATACTAATTGCGACATATGTTGACATCTTAATCGCCTCACGTGACCGGAAAGGGATTGCTGAACTTTGAAGGAGAAAGGCCGAACACTTTGAAGTCAAGGATCTAGGCTATGTTAAGCCTTGTATGTAGATAGAGTTTAACCAGGCAGAAGGGTAGGTGACGATGCATCAGCATGGCTACGTACGCGATCTTCTTTCGTGGTTCAGCATGTCCGAATGCAAATCTGTTGTCACCTCCGTGGATACAAGCTTGAAGCTGATGAGAAACGAAAAGCAGTCGGAAGATGATCTAAGACTTCCGTACTACGAGCTGGTGGGGGCTCTTACATACTTGGCATCGACTACAAGGCTCGACATATAGTTTGTTGTAAGCCATCTGGGGCAGTTCAACAACTGCTGTGGTACCGATCATTGGAAAGCCGCCAAGCGTGTATTACGCTATCTAAAGGGTTCCATCAATGTGGGGTTAACCTATGGCTCAGATACAGGACCAGTCAAAGGATTTGTAAATGCATACTGGGGAAGTTGTCCTGAAGACAGGAGGTCTTACACCGGGTATATATTCTTGCTACATGGTGGGCCGGTATCCTTGGAATAAAAATCCCATTGAACTGTCGCCCTGTCGACGACAGAGGTTGAATATATGACTCTGTCAGAGAGTGTTAAGGAAGCCGTCTATTTGCAGCGATTCCTCGTTGAGGTGGGTTTCGGCGACTTGGGCGAGATGACTATTTTCTGCGACAACAGAAGCTCATTGAAGTTGGCAGAGAATCCGATGTTCCATGCAAGGAGCAAGCACATCGACATCCGTCATCACTTCGTGAGGGACGTACTCAAACGCAAGGAACTTCGTGTGCTCCACATCTCAACGGACGGTAAAGTCGCAAACTTCTTAACTAAAGGACTGCCCAAAGTTAACACATACAATGCATGGGATCAGCCAGACTTCGACAACCAACTCAAGGCGAAATGTTGGAATGTTGGTATTCTTTGGTGATTAGTTGCGGTTGTTTGGTGTAGCCCCATCTTTGAGCATGCGCAGCGTATATCTTTAACAGACAATAGACAGTTGAGTCACGCCCGTTATAATCTTGGGGCGTATACCCGTGACTTTATCACTTGTAATTCTATTGTGCTGACTGATGTTTGTTTTAATATCTTTCTCTGAAATGTACAATATATATTTTTAGTTGTATGTATTTTAAAGTCTTGGACATGTAATAATAATAAAGTGCATTTCCAACAATGCTATATCTCTTAAGACTTTTACAATAATTACACTTACCATGAGTAAGCTTTACATGGTTTTCCTTCATGCAATATTTCAACAATGTTAAGTTTTTTCTCTAGATCGGGGGTTCCCAACTAGCAGCCCACGATGTTTCTTGCAAGATTAATCTACTGCAGAAAAATTCTGTGTTTTTATCCAAGAATTGGAAAGTTTTGACTAACGGGGAAGTAAATCCATGAAAGCTCCAAATAATTCCATCCTGACATTTGCTGTATTATATTGAATTAGAAAAGATTATATTTTTGTCAGAAAATTTGTTTAGTATGTAATTAAACATGTTTAAATTATCACTTGTTATTTCATTCACAGTTAAATACCTTTTCTCATTTTTGCATAGATTGACAAAAATTAGCTGAGATGTTGTCCATAAGACTCAGGGATTCAACTGTGACCTGGCATGTTTAAATTGGAAACTCCTGTCATAAATGTACCAAGTGATTTGATTGTTTAGTTTGACACACATAGATGATCATGTGGACTTAGCCTAGTCATCAAGCTAATCTACTGGTTGCTAGTGATCAGGGAGGTCAGGATTCGATTCTCAGCTGAGTGTGACTAGGATGGGTTTTCATAAATGGTTTCTTCCTCCTTTCATATTTAAATTAAAGTATATTTCTTCTAAATTGTACATTTCTCATATCCATATTTTTCATGTAAGTAGATGGGTATAGCCCAGATGGACGTGGAGAGAAAAAAGAAAGAAAAATTTCTAAATTAATATTTTATGTGATTTTTAAGAGTCTTGTTAAAATATTTAAAATAATTTAATATTTTTTCCTTCGTTCAGATCTATTTTTCATTTTTATATTTACAAAATTATTTCGTTATTAAATTAGGCTATTTCTTCTAAGCTAACTATAACATTTACATCCAGCCACAATCTGTTCTGATCATTTCGCTGAAGAAGATTTCCATAAGACTTTTCAATGTTGTATTTTACTATATTCTCCACAAAAATCCAGAAAGATAAAGCCATTTGGAAGAAATTCGTCATTAATCATTAGTAAACTGCCCATAAATGAATGTTTACCCGAAAAACAAATATACAGTGTATATTGTCAGGTAAACAATCCTTAAATATCCATTTTAAACAAAATCGTTAAAGCGACTTGTAAAAAAAAATATTTAAACAAATCAATTTTTAGAAAATTACTCTTAATTTAAGAGCTAGTATATGAATAAAAATCCTGAGGTACAGCCATATTAAATATCAATTTTAAGTTTGAATAAAATTCACTAAATATTTTAGGATAAATACCCATGAACATACATAATTGTAAGCTACACTTTTTTTGGGTTTGAGTCATATTAAATGAAAAGATTCATCAAAATTTCAAGGTTGAAAATTTTCACGATTGCATAATTTTATATTTATATGAGAAAGGAGAAACAGTAATTTCTGATCAGAGATTTAAAAGAACTCAAAAGATATAATAGATGTGGCCTTAATATTGCAGTTAAAAAATAGGTGTTTATAATTGTATAAAATATATGAAATATATTTTGCTTTTCTTGGTTACATATTATATTTTGTGTTTTTTCTGTTGTAAATAATAGTAGTTTTTCTTGTGCTTCATTGGTTCAAATCAAGAATTTTGTTTGTAGCTCATAATTTAATTTAATTTAATTTAATCTAACTTAATACTAAGGGAGTTATTTAAAAAAATGCTCTCGTGTCCATCATAATATTTTGAGTAGAAAAATATCAATTTATTGTTTTTATTTTCCTTGTTTGATGAATTTAACGAGTTCATTCACTTTGCATGATAATGTTAAAACATATGTAATTTCATTATTTCACACCCATATTATACTTGCTACAAATATTCTAAAAGATCTCTACATACTTCTACATTATTATGTAGTGATTTATATAAGGCATATTGTTGAAACCTAAAGTTTACTCAAGAACATGGCACAGTGCGCAATGCTCGCAGTAAAGTGAGTCCCCCTAAGTTGACGCCATGCACAGAAACAGACGGGTTTTAGAGGTTGGGCAGTTTCTCCTTACTTCCCCCCACCATGGGACTACCCCATACTCATCCTTTGTGTAAATTAAATAATAGCCTAAACTGTCTAAAACTAGTTATGCACTGTCATAACACAAAGGTAATTTGTTCTTTAAAGATTTCTTGGTAATGACTTGGTGTGTGCATGTACTCCTATTTTAATATCTAGTGTGAGTTTAGTCTACAAATAGCATAGTTTGAGGCTCCTTTTTATTCGAGATAGGGATATGCCCATGACCATAGCTGATAGCTGATTTTTTTTTGTGGTGAAAATTTATAACCTGAATGGATATGAAGACGTGTTGCTAAAATATCTATCCAATGGGACTGCTGAAGATCACATGACTTGACCTGTGAATACATATATGAAAATTGTTTTAGGTAACTTGTGTAACGTTCAAAAAAGTTTCTTCCTATCTGAATCTGATTCTAGAGAGGGTCATCGAAAGAGTGGCTTGACTACAAAATATACTAATAGCCCTGAACCTCCCCCTTGTCATTCTTCCGGCCATGGGTCAACCTTTTCAATACCTCTGGGTCTCATAGGTATAAGAAAGAGTCAAAGTCTTCAATACATTTGATCAATCTGGAAATGCCTTTAATTTAAAAGGGTAAAATTTTCTACTATGTAGGTGAGGGGTGGGGGAGATTCCACCCTTTCTAAGTACACATTTTTAAACATCCTAGTATATTATATAAATACGAAATCATTTCTAAAGTTATCCTGGTAGGGTCAGTTGTGGCGGAACTTATTTTTGTGAGTGTGGAGGGTGGGGCAATCAACCAAAAAGTATTTTTAGGAACTTGTTAATCACTGCCACCTTCCAAATCTTAGAGTTCCAGAGGCCCTCCCCTAGCAAACCTCTGACAGTTTTTTTTAAATTATTTTGCTTTAGAATCTATTTGAAGTGGTCTTCCCTCAGAATCTTCTTATAATATTGAGATTCCTAGAACATATTTATAACAGTAATGGTCAGATTTATTTAATTTTAATTATGACCAGGGGCAGATTTATAAGTCTGCCACCCATAGGCACAAGATAATTTGCTGCCCACTTTTCTTACCTTAATTTCTAACCTTATAAATCCTCGTCGCCCCCCNCTTTCCCTCTACGACCCGGTCATACAACAACACATATACACAAGTGCTATATGTGGAATGACAAATAAAACGTGCTTACATTATTTTATTAACCATTATAGTGAGGTTTTAAAAGTAGTAAAATTCTAAGCAAATACTTAGAAAAAAATTGAAATAAATACTCTTACATTATCACAACACACAAATTAAAATATTATATAACTTAAAAATATAAAGTCTGCATTAGTAAACTGTAGAACATGTTACTACATATAAAATATTAGCATGTACACAATAAGAAAATAGTCTATAATATCTTTCACCTTGATTTCTGCTGAGAAAACTGGTCAATGATGCCAGACAAATCTTTTTTATCCAATAAGTGATCTTCAATTAAGAGGATTGTCAGTAAATTAAGGCGATATTCTGTCATGTTGGTATGCAGATACAGTAAACCACAACAATCACACACATTATTATAACAGGCAGAAATAGAGATTTTTTTTCATCGTTCAAAATTTGCCGCCCCTAAAATCTGCCACCGTAGGCACGTGCCTACTAGGCCTATGCAAAAATCCGCCCCACATTATGAGTTTCGAGGCTGTTTGTAGGGTTGCGAAGTTAGTACGCCAAACCTTCAAATCTGATTTCTCTATTTTTCTACTGTCCGACTCCAAATCCAACTTTGTCATAAATATATATTATTTATTATTTAGTAATAACAAATTTACTGCGGTAAAATACTAATACAAGGAATTTAATCACCATCAAGTGAATCATCAGGCTACTGGGGTCTATAGAACATAAAATATATTTTTTTGATCAAAAGTTCTGAATAAGAAAACTGTCCTACATTCCTATGAAAGTAAATGTAAAAAAGTGCTTAAAATTCACAATGTTTAATTACCAACCAAATACCATTGTTATTAACATAGTATCGCGACAACAGTTACTACATTTATATCTACAACAAAATCATAGTAGTCAAATTATAATTGATATTTTACACCCTGTAATTAACACTGATATATTAACAAAGAAATACCTCTAATAGTTCTAGTATCACCTTCTCCTTTACATTTTTACATCAACATATCAACATATTTAACAGAAACTTTAGGATTACAAGACCAGTTTTTTGCAAGAACTCTTTATTAATGATAAAGTTTGAATTTTAATATTGAAAGAAGTACTTACAATTTTTTTATTACAAGGCCATCTTTATTTTTTATCTCTATGTTGGGCAAATCTCTCCAATCAGCTCCCGATTTTTTAGGAATATTTTTAATGCGTTCTTGACATAGACGAGATAAAGGTTTTGTCTCATGGTCATGTAGCAGCTTGCTATTACCTCGCATCTGAAATTGAAAGGTTTCCTACTAAACTAGTTATGTCAAAGACGGGAAAATATCTTGAAAAGTCAAATACATTTTATCTAAATTAAGTTTCAAGATTTGGGCATGCTCCGTTGTAAACAAATATTTTTAAGTATTTCTTATGGGAACAGAGGAAGTAATCATGGAAGCACTTTAATTATAATAAAAAGAAACTGACTGTGCTTTGGCTCACAAAGATTGGTGGTGTTGCACGGGGCTTAAAATAAGTATTATAGTATGCAAAACTAGCCTTGAAGAAAATGTTTAAATTGAAGATTAGAAAAAGGTGATAAGTTTGTCATTGACAAAGTTGACAATGTGATAAATGATTGGTGAAAGTTATGATAATCCTCAGAGAGGTCACACTATTCCTATTGTCTGACAGTGTTAGCATTAGGGAAATGGACATAAGCACAAACAATTATTACAATAGTTATATTTACTGGATATTCCTGTTAAATTTAAGCTTCATTTCTGTTTATTCTTTCCAGATACTACTAGGATTACTGTTCATTCCTACTAGTACCTGCTAGTAATGATTAGATTTAGTATTTTCTAACTTATTGTTCTCATTAGATCCTATTAAATTTATTGTTCATTCTTACTCATGTCTGTGAAATACTATTAAATAAACTCCTCAATGTTGCTTCTCCTTTAAGCTATCGCTAGATTTACTGTTCTTTCCTACATGTGGGCTTACTGCTTGTTTCAATTATTGGCCCGTCCTTATTTTTTCTGCTATTTACTGTTTAGTTCTGCCTTGACAGATTAATTTCTATTCATTGGAGAGAAAAATCAAACTCGAGAGTTTGATGAATGTCGACGTTCTATGAGACNGGTTGTTAGGAACGGCCCCCCCCCCCCCCCCCGCATCTGAAAAAGTGGTTTTTGCAATGCTGTCGTTCTGTACCTCAGAGTTGAGTCCAAGCTATTTTACTGGTCAGGCTAAAATTTGGTGTCTAAGGTTTTCATAGGGTTGCCCTAGTGATTTTTGGAATTGGATATTCAACCCTAAAATTAAGGGTAGTTTCTTTAAGGGTAGAAAGAGAAATACTCAATTTCGATTAAATTTCATTTCTGTATTGATCAATACTACAAATGAAATGGCTACTCTCAATTTTTTGGCAAAATAACTTTCAGAGTTCCGTGCTGATGCGTTCATTCTAATTTGTTTTTATCATAGCTCCATAACATCTTATTCTGAAAATTGAAAAATGACACCTGGACACGGGAATCGAACCCGGGACCTTCGGNTCCATAACATCTGTTATAGCCTCCTGTAAAAGTTACTTGTTTCACGATATAGAACTAAATATTTCTATCACACAAACACACATAAAATAAGCATGATCTGCCCACTCAGAGTTTAGTACTAAGTTTTCATATCCTCTTGTCCTAAATGTGCCAGTTTAAAAACCCCCAAAAATGAAATCCTTCCTAATTCCTAGATGCATTCCTTTATATCTAGAGATGGTATCACCATCATATCTATTCAACGTAATATAAAGATAGAACAGTTGATCTGCCTGGCCTGGAGATTTCAGTGTAAAGCTTTGTAATGTTGTTCGGAACAAATTCTTAGGGAATGTAAGGTGAAAACTGGGTATACTTTTGACCCTTTTTGTAGCTGATGGTGACAGGTGTAAATGATCAATATTTTCAAATTTTTTGGGTTGTATGAGACTACTTGACAAATATCAATGGTCGAAAATTGGCATAGGTTAAATTTGTTAGTTTAACTCTAATTTAAGTAAGTTTTATACATGGGTTTTAGATATACGTGGGAATTATTTGTTGCGAGCTTGAGATTGTCCAAGCCCTTTCTCCCCCAAAAAATATAAATAGGGAGATTTGAGCACCTATTGCACCTCCAGTTTAAGAGCCACTGATAACAACATTATAATAAAGAAATAATTCTAAGCCATACACTTAAAATTAACCAAATGTATAATGTTTAGAGTTTCAACACTAGTGGTATATTATTCTTAATATAACCACCATTAATTTCTACATTATTAAAAATTGAAAGTAAATAATGAATAATGTTTATTAAATAAAGATGAAAATAATAATGATTCTAAAAAAAGGTAATATTTTTTTCAAAATTCCTTTCAAGCTTATTTATAGTCATACCATAAAAATTATATATTATGCTAAGGATTTATTGCTAGGTACCATGCTAAAAACAAATAGTTTTTTGAAATATAAATTTGAAATCATGAATTAAGCCAGTCCCTTTGGGTCTATGTGCCTATGAATTTTATTTCCTTACCTTGATGTTCATGTTTTAAAAAAAAATCTATTTGTAGTTAAGGGTCAAATTTTGTGTTTGAGTTTTGTGTTACAAACAAATTATTTTAGTCATTGCTTAAACTTTCACATGGATATTTGTCTATTTAGGTGAATCCATCCAACATTATAAATTTAAAAAAATAGATTACAACAAGTGTTTGGAGCTAAAATAAATATAAACTTATATAAACAACTATAATTGGTGTATTATTTATTTTAAACATAAGGCTCTGTTTTTCTTTCCACAAACTGCCATTGAACACATTAACAAACATTTGATATAATTACATTTTTAATGTTTATTAAAGGAAATATCTACCTCTTTTTGTTTGTATTCTAAATTTGAATGATTATAATTACATCATTTTTTGTAAAGGGATTTTGGGTTTAACCGTAGATTTTAAAATAACATGGTATTTGGAGTGTAATAATAATAATAATAATAATCACATTACATACCCTAATAAATTGTTAAATTTCCTTAATCACCATTCTTCAGAAAACAAATATTTTAGGACATATCCTTAAAATTAGTTTATCCTCAATCCATATGTTGAAATCTTACAGTTTCACACAACAATAAAAGTTCATTTGTAAATTCCTATTGCAAATAAAAGTTAAGACTAAATACAAATACAGGTACATTTAAAGTTATGGAATCAGCTCATGTAGCTTAAGATAAGTGATGATCAATAATATGTATAGCTGTATAGGATAAAAAAAAATACAAAAAGTAATTATTTCTTAAACTATTCAATTATCCAATGAATGCCATCTTGTAAAATGTACTTACTTGCTTTTGGAAAGGTGAGATGAGACAGTTTTTATATTTCATTTGTGGTCCACCACAGTTGCCTGGCAGATCCCCTATAGAATCTTTCACAGTGATTGTTCTCAATGGAGCAGAATGGCCCAAGTTTTGACTGTACTAAAACACCAACAAAAAATCATGTAGCCCATTTTAGTTGTGTGCTGTCTTTGGTTCAGTTGGTTTAATAGTAGAAGTTCTGGATTAACACAGTAACAAAAGTAGCATATGCTACGGGCCTCTCGCTTGACAAGGCCCCGCATTTTCGAGGGACCTCAAGAGAAAATAAAAAATAAATAATTAAATTGAAAATTGGTTTGGTGAAAATGGAAAATGATTTTTCCACTACTTTATTTATTATATGCAAATACTTATTATTTTTTGACAAAACTACACCAGTCTAGAACGGCCTCTGAATAATCTACTGTATTGAAGTTTAACTGGCTGAATAGCAAATTAAAGTATTGAATCACTTTACTGTTCATGTAGATTACTTATATTTAAATATGTATATGCATTTTTATCACTTTGGATCCCCTTTATAATATTATGATACAGGCCCCAAACTAGCTTAATCCAGCACAGAATAGTAGTGTACTTAACTAAATGTGTGCATGTAAGTGTTATGCCCAAAACAATTAATGAGCAGACACTTGTAAAGATTGTGGATTATTGTCTCAAAAAACCTACAATCAAACTTCTTCTAAATATTCTACTAAATAAGCCAAAGTTTAAGCTATAGTGATCTTTCCAACATCCCTAATCCTTGGAATAAAAGATATAGTATATAGAAGATAGTATGGTGCATAGCACTCGAAATCTTCATCATCATTCATAAGTAAAATGAAAGATTAGAGATACTTGAATGTACAAGGTATGCTCTGAGAATGTTATAACAGCATGATATCACATTAATAACATTCAAGACTAAACAGTGGCTCAATAATATTAGCCATAACATTACCAATATCATATGAAGAAGGGAGTGAGAATCAGTTGATACCAGAGTTACTATTAGAACCATTACCATAAGGTGCCTAAATTCAAAAGGCGTTACTAAAAGCTGAACACAAGAATGAAATAGCCCCACCAACACCAGGTACCTCAGTGAGAACATTAATCTGTGGGATGCAATTGAATGAGGAGAATAATTAACTCCACAAGGAGATGGTGGGAGATACCGGAATACCAATTAGCTCCACAAAGTTATAGCAGGCCAAAGCTATCTCAACAGTTGATAGAAGACTTTATTATAGGTGTTTAAGGTGATAACAACAACCATTAGTGAATAAAAGTGCTTTAAATGTGTTATTATTATGATTATTATTATTAGTAGTATTATTATCATTACTATACATTTTGGGGGTAGTGGAGTGAGGTTGAAAGGAGGGGGGTTGAGGAGGGATGGGGGAGGGGAAAAAAGTAGTAGTTAGCAGTGGTGTAGCTACATACAGGTTTCTTGGGGTCAACCCCCCTCCCCCCATAGGCCAAAAATAAAAAATAAAATATAAAATCCAATAAAGTAAATACACCAAAAAATGAAAAAAGTACTTCACTCATATTCTATTAACACATTAACCTTAAACCTCTCTAAAAAACTAAATTTAACTATTTTCGGAAGTGTACCACTACCATAACAATGAAGAATTTGAAATTCCCGGTGCTCTTCACCATGATCATTCTTCCTGCAGCCGCATGAAGCACTGACTAAAGTTAAAATGGTTTGCTATTTGTTCCCGCCTGTGCCAGGCCAGGATCCACCCACCAGTCGCTAGTATAAATTCGCATTAACCACAACACAACACAGCAACTACATGGTTATGTGATTGTTAAGGTGAGTTGTGATTTGAGAATTCGTGTGATATGCATACAAATGTACAGTGTTGGTAACTAACTAGTGACAGTGTTGTTCAGTTGGATTATGATAAGAATAGTATTGATTGCAAATTGGAAAAAAAAGTTAAACACAGTGTGATCTGTTTTCATTTTTTTCCAAACGACAGAAAACTGATGATACAAACGAAAATGATTCTGGAATTCCAATGCCCGAGACCAAGAGTTCTCGCTGCTTGGCTATAAATAAAAAATAATTGATTCATGTTGTAGCACTAACATCGAGTCTGAATCTACTGACACTGAACGGGTTCTGAAGAAAATACATTAGTCAAGTCTTCTGTACCATTGCCACAAGATATGAATATAATTTTATAATAAAGGAAAGTGATAAAACTAAAGAAAAAGGAAAAATAAACTATTAAGAGTAAATTTGATGAAGAAAGCCCACCTGGGGAAAGAGGGAAAATGTGGGAAGAGTCCAATGCACAAAGGTGACATCTTCTTCCTTTCCTTTCTTCTGTCTTCTATAGTAGAAGTAGTCACACACACATTTTAACACAAATATCATAATATTTCGGCATTGTTGCCTTTATCAAACACAAAGAAGAAGAAAGTACATAGTACACAAACAATGGATTACTCCATTTTAAATTTTTTTAAATAAAATGTTAGAAACACATTTTTTCTTTTTAAAAATTTAAAATGGAGTAATCCATTGTTTGTGTACTATGTACTTTCTTCTTCTTTGTGTTTGATAAAGGCAACAATGCCGAAATATTATGATATTTGTGTTAAAATGTGTGTGTGACTACTTCTACTATAGAAGACAGAAGAAAGGAAAGGAAGAAGATGTCACCTTTGTGCATTGGACTCTTCCCACATTTTTCCTCTTTCCCTAGGTGGGCTTTCTTCATCAAATTTACTCTTAATAGTTTATTTTTCCTTTTTCTTTAGTTTTATCACTTTCCTTTATTATAAAATTATCTAGCCATTGGGCCACCTCATTTTTAAACAGATATGAATATAAATGAGAACGACTTTGGAAATCTCATTAGAGACCCAATGAAGGTAAGTTTAGACCCATGAATCATGAATTTAATAATGATCCTTAGCTTTTAGGCTTATAAATTAAAGGTGCCACCACTCAATTTACAGATTGCAAAACTTTTAGCAGGTGTGTTTTTTACTCATTTTGATAAACATACTTTCAGCTCCTGCTGTGATTTAAGTTTTCACTAACATCTCAATTCTTTTATATTATAGTTGAACTCTGCAAAAAGTATGGTTCTCAAATCATTCATTGTTTTTTCGAGCTACTGGTAAGCAAAACCTCAAATTTCAGTACAGCTGATTAAATCGCTTGAATTGGCCAACATATTTTAAGATAGAAGATGGCGCGTTTTGCAAATTTTGTGTGTTGTTTTGTAGTCATGGGGCTGAAATTGGGTGGGCATCAACCTTAGGGTAGACTCACGAAGATGAAAATAATTGGAAAGATGCTGTTGAATTTAACAGGCACCAAACTACTTAGTACCACAAAACCGGCATTATTCGTGCAAGTTAACTTCTAAATGTCTCATCTAAGAAGCAAGACTCGATAGATGTTCAAGTGAATGTTGGCTTAAAGAAACAAATAGAGGAAACCCAAAGTAGGATTATTCCCATTATAGAGACAATTTTAGTGTGTGGCCGTCAGGTCCTTGCAGTAAGGGGGCACAGAGATTATGCTCCTATTAACTTTGAAGAAGAGCTGATGAAAAATGAAGGGAATTTCAAGACACTTCTTCGTTTCAAAGCCAGAAGCGGAAACACAAATCTAGAAAACCATTTAAAATATGCTTCTCTGAATTCAACATAATTATGTGAGTCCTCAAACATAAAATGAGATGATTGAATCTTGCAATGATTTTATTTTAAATAAACTAGAAAATAAGGTAAACAGTGTAGGTGTTTTACTGTTCTAGCCGACGAAACCACAGATATTTCAACAGTAGAATAGTTGTCTGTGTGTGTGTGATACAAAAGGATTCAAAATAAATTCGTGTGAATATTTCCTCCAATTTGTACCTGTTTCAGATTTAAGTAATAAGTGGCTGATTCAATGGGGTACAGGCTCACATCAAGGATGTTTATCCCCTCGCACTATATTTGCATTGCAACTCACATTGTCTCAATCTGGCTGTAACAAATGCCTGTTCTATTCAAGCAATCAGGAACTGTATGGGTGTTATAGGTGACATTTGTGTATTTTTTAAATATCCGAAACGACTAAATGTATTCAAAATATCAAATGAAAGGACAGCTCAAGTCAATGAAACTCGTCTGAACTCACTGTGACCAACTCGTTGGGTAGAACGGCATGATGCAATTATTATCTTCTTAGAACTCTTTGAAGTTTTTATTGAGGGACTCAAAATTATTTCTGTGTGGGCAGTGAGTTGCTGCTTCAAATGCATACCAGTTACTTCAGGCTGTAAGACAGTCAGAATTCCTTGTGCTCTACATGTCATTGATAGGCGCTTTAGTATAAGCATGCCTACAAGTCGAGCCCTTCAAAACGAACATATTGATTTGCTAATAGCAATGGAATCTGCTGTTTTGGTTGAGGAAGCCATGAATGACTTGCGAGAGAATGCGGAGACTGAATTTAGGAAAATAATTTTGGACATAAATAAAAAGGCCAAAGATATTGACATCGACATTGTTGCACTTAAATGGACAGGAAGATCAACACAGAGCTGAAACATTTCCACAGAAAGTGTTGAAGATTACTTCCGAACATCAATATACATCCATTTCTTGGACAACTTCATAATGCAGCTCAATGAATGCCTACTTGCTCACAAGACACTATTACATAGTTTCATGTGTTTGCTTCCAAAACGTGCCACAAAGACATCTGTTGGTGATGAAGATTCAATTAAGCAGCTGGTTAATACATATGCCACAGATATATCTTGCAGTGAGCAAGCAGCGATTGGTGAGCTACATGTGTGGTATCACTTGCTTGCCTCACAGCCCAAAATAACTAACAATGTGTTGGACATAAATTTCATGTGCATTGAAATTCAGTTCCCTACAGTAAAGGTACGCTTACGTATACTAGCTATGTTGCCTGTAACAACAGCAACCAATGAACATTCTTTCTCCACCCTTAAGCGCCTGAAAACATACTTATGTGGTTCAATGGAAGAAAGGAATAGTAGTAGTGGTGGTGGTGGTAGTGGTGGTGGAGGTGGTAGTGGTGGTGGTGGTAGCAGTGGTGGTAGTAGTAGCAGTATAAGCAGCAGTAGTAGTAGTAGGAGTAGCAGCAGCAGCAGTAGTAGTAGTAGTAGTAGTAGTAGTGGTAATTGGTGTTGTTGGTGATGATGATGATGATGATGATGATGACGATGATACTACTACTACTACTACTACTACTACTACTACTACTAATAATAATAATAATAATAATAATAAACATTATAAGTTATGTTAATCAGTGAATGTATGCACACTATCATGACAGGGTTCCTGATGTCATAAAAATATGGTTTGATTCTCCAAAAAAAAAAGTTATTGAGCTGTAAATTTGTACAAAAATTACAAAACACCTGGGCTTGACGACAACCCTTATCAAAGACTTTAGTTGGATGGGTGTGTTTGTGTGTAACATATAATAAAAGCCAATTGGTTCATTCAAAGTCAGTGCACATCATCATAAATGCATCAAAATTTCTACTAATATTAAATTTTCATACAATACTTACAAGATCTTAAAGCCATGAAATATAAGATTAAAACTCATTTAGATATGAAATTATTTTTTGAAAGAAGATAATTTACTTACAAGAGTATTTGCTAACCCAACATTCAACATATGGGTGAATTCATTTTACTTTGAACTGTTTTCTTTAGGATACTAAGGATAATTATATATCATTGAATGAGCCCAGAAATTTGAGTCTATTATAAATAATCTATAATTACCTTATTGGTATCAATTGTGACATCAAGGGAACAAGTTCGAGGACTGAAGACATGTGTTGGCAGAGGAAATTTAGGCAAACTGTATCCAGAGGCTGTTGCCAATACTATCAGCCTAGAAAAAATATGTATAGAAGTAAACAATTTCTTTTATAATAACAAAGAGTTTAGGAGACATTTTTAATATGCACCGTATCCATTTTTAAATGAGAATCCCACACATTATTTACACGAGTTATTGTCAGGATCTTAACATAACCAATGTGCTATAAGCACATGTGACTTCATTACCATTTAAAAACATCATTTTGAGAGTTAAGTAAGGAATTTGATATCAAGGGCATTTAACTTTAAATCACTCTAACTTCATATGTCTCTAATATAACAAGAAGGAACTCCAATTTAAGCAAAATGTGCTTGTCATAAATGTTTATACATTGGTGGTGATAATAGCCATAGCCCACAGTTGCCAATAATAAGTTGACCTCAATAGATTGTTTCTCATAATTTAATTTGATCTTAGGAGAAAAAGGTTTGTTTGAACTTGATTTAATTTATTACATACTGTTCATATATTAGTTTTCAAAATACTGTACGTGATGTCGGAAAAGTCATTGTGCACTAATGTACACTCCGTCCAGATTGAAAGGTAGCAACTTATTATTCACTGATCCCGCAAGGTATGATATACCTCCACACATGAATGCAGAATATTTTGCTAAGCTACGCCCAAGGCCTAAGTTAGAGAAGGCCTTAAGTCCTTAAATTATTTCTTGATTGTTGGGAAAGAATGATGGGGGAGGGGTTATGTCTTTTAGCGATGCCCGAATGGTTTGATTTAATAAATTAATTTTACTTTATTGTTCTGATAATGATAAAATAAATAATTAATATTTACATACTAAGTTAATTAATTGTGTTTGCTCTCATTAACATACAGGCTGGTAATTTTTTAGCTATTAAAAGTTTAACCATGTGAAACGTTATTTGGGCACTGTTGCCCATATTGATTG
The DNA here is from genome assembly GCA_902141385.1 of Timema californicum. NCBI lineage: Eukaryota > Metazoa > Arthropoda > Insecta > Phasmatodea > Timematidae > Timema > Timema californicum. The sequence goes on along the minus strand of CABFOW010004655.1, from coordinate 33,776 downwards.
GATATACGTGGTAACATAAAGTAAGTCTCCCCTTTTCCATAATCTTCATTACTGTTTATAGCCAATTATAAAATTATTAATGATTAATTATTATATTCCACACATGTAGCGTAAATAACAGATTAACTCTAAAAGGTTTTTAATTTATTTGTAAGAAGCTGAGTTTAAAAAAACTTCTGTAATTTAAGGGTCCCAATCCTAATTTAAAATATTTTATATTATTTCCAGGTGGACAAAAAATAAATATTGATAAAATCTCATCCATTGGACATATTTTAGTTATAAAAGTGAATTTATTTGTTTCGTCAAAGTTATTATGACTGTGTATAACTATGTTTAAAAATGAGGTGGCCCAATGGCTAGATAATTTTATAATAAAGGAAAGTGATAAAACTAAAGAAAAAGGAAAAATAAAATAAACTATTAAGAGTAAATTTGATGAAGAAAACCCACTTAGGAAAAGAGGAAAAATGTGGGAAGAGTTCAATGCACAAAGGTGACATCTTCTTCCTTTCCTTTCTTCTGTCTTCTATAGTAGAAGTAGTCACACAAACATTTTAACACAAATGTGTGTGTGACTACTTCTACTATAGAAGACAGAAGAAAGGAAAGGAAGAAGATGTCACCTTTGTGCATTGAACTCTTCCCACATTTTTCCTCTTTCCCTAAGTGGGTTTTCTTCATCAAATTTACTCTTAATAGTTTATTTT
>CABFOW010004655.1:0-20218 GCA_902141385.1 Timema californicum | reverse complement strand
CCGCTCAATAATTGCCATGAGGAGGCCTGGCCCCCTAAAAATTAAATTGCTAAATCGTTATATATTTTTTCTGGCTTTGCATACATAATTTATATTTATTGTGATATGAAGCCATCATTTACATTAGAGAACCTACTAAAATACATCCCTTACAAGTGCTATGAATAAAGCCATGTGATGCTTGGCAGGGTGGAAGTACTTACTATAGGCTGTTCATGGGGGGAAGGGGTTTCTTGGGTGATATTTTGGTCACTTCACAAGTTAGGGATTACTGGGATTATATTCCTTGTGATTGTAAGGATTTTAAATTAAATGAATACTTAGTTTCTGAGAATTTCTTCAAAGGAGTTTTCCTAGAGATCTCTTATTACCATGAACAGTCTTTGTTTAACATTGTAGTCGGTGACCTTGTGGTCTAGGGGTAAGGTGTTGGACTGCTGTACTAGGGTCTGGGGTTCAATCCTTGGTCTCGGTACAGATTTATCTGATTACCAGACCCTTCCTTCACCTCTTACAAGACGTGTATTAATCCTAACTTGTGAATGTGTGGAAAGCCAGGCCCCCACCGTGGTTTGGATGCCACGTTAAACTGTAGGTCATCCATTTCATCTCACAATCACCCTACCATTACACATTAGCATAAGTGCGTATATCCCAAATGATTAGTAAGACGCAGTGCTAATAATAATAATAATAATAATAATAATAATAATAATTAATAATAATATAACATAGTAGAAGCCTAATCAAGCACAATAAAGAATTTACCTTTTTTAACAGTTTGGGAAGTAATAGTTACTCTATTTTTCTCATTATCAAACATTTTTAATGTAAAAAATTACCTAACTCAAAATTGTAGTAGATTTATTCATTGCAAAAAAAAAAAGTATTTTAATTTTCACACCATATTAATGGATTTTATGTTAATACACTTTAATCAGGATTTTAATTTTCCTATTATCACTTTTGTAATAGAATAAAATTTTTAAAACCAACTTATAAGATCATGTTTAATCATTTCCTAAGATCCCGCAATGACAAGTTTTATTCTGAGGAATATATATTCCTAAGAAAAGAAAAGTTCAAATTATATAAAATACTGTACATTACTTTTTCTATTGATTATGGATCTGTTTGTGTAATAAAATGTATGTCACTACAGAATGTTAGGTGACATTATTATGTTAACTTATATAAACTTATAACCTATTTTTTTTAAATGCAATAAAATCTTTAAAATATAGATGAAGTGTATATATCTCTCTCATGACGTTGAAAATGTAATATATTTTGCATAAAACGGAAACCCCTCTTCCCAATAATTTACATAAGCTGGCGCCTATGGTGCCTAGTCGATAAAAGCCCATGTGTCAATTGATTACACATCTCAGCACAAGGACAATGGTGTTGATGGTTGAACAAAGAGTACTTTTAGTGGAACATGTATTTCGCCATACCAACAAATATACATAAAGAGTGCAAGAACAGTTTGCTAGGACATTCGCTAATGCAGAAGTCGTCCCCACCATAATGCGATACATAACCTCATAGTGGAGTTTCTAGAAACTGGCAATGTTCTAGATGTTTACAGCCCTGGTAGACGAGATCGTGAATGATATCCGAGACAGGATACTGAGAAGTCCACTAAAGTCGTGAGGGTGCTGTAACAACAAGCTAACGGGGCAAGGATTACACAACACAATATTCCGAAAAAGAAGTTGCAGTTCTATCCATACAAAGTGTCTCTCATGAGTCAGCAGACAGACACAAACCACAAGGCTTGTGTACGATACTTCCTGTCTGAAGAAGATGAGGATTTTCTGAATGTGACTTTCTTTACAGATGAGGCATAGTTCAACCTGTCAGGGTAAATCAACAGCCAAGACACTCATCTGTGTAATACTGAAAATCCTTGCAAATTTAAGGAACTGCCTTTAAATGACCAGAAGGTTGATGTTTAGTGTGCCAGTATTTGTATGTGCATTATTGGGCCCATTTTCTTCAACAAAACCATTAACTCAGAATGGTACTATGACCAAACTATCCACACATTCATATCCCAATTCATGGAACGAGAAATCTATAAAGGATGGTTCCAACAAGACATTGCAACTGCTCCCACCATTCGTACACAACTATAGCTTTTGGAGGACTTCTTTGGAAATCAGTTCATCTTTCAGGGACCATGGCCTGCCTGGTCAGTGGATCTGACACCACCTGGCTTTTTTGTGCAGGGAGAACTGAAGGCGATGGTGTACACAAGTAACCTGCATGCACTTCAAAAGCTACAGGCTCCAATAACAACCAACATCCAATAAATCACACCACATACAGCACATTTTGTAGGAACTATGGTAAGTGTTAATGTATTAATACATTACTACAATTAGTACATTTAGTGCACAGTGGCTTTTGGGACATGCTGTATAAGAAAGACAGCGAAATAAATAATATAAACATGTTAATCTCTTCACAAAGCTGCATTAAGAGACTATTCAGAGTTTAAGGTGAATTAAAAATATGTGTTTTAAAAATGTTATCAGCCATAGCAAGTGCAATGTTCAAGCAGCAAACCCTTCTGTTGATATGAAGAGTTTGGCTAAGGAAAGCAATCTTTACTATGATTATGTAGTATTATATAAAGTCGATTTTATATTTCAATTCTCAGTCACATTAAGTCAAAAGTACTGGGTTGAATTCTATTTTTAATTTGATTAATTAGTTCAGTTTACTTGTATTTGAATTTAATTACCTTCTTCTTGTTTGAGGTATCCCATAACTTCCAGCTTGAAGAATCCCAAATGTGCACTGGTATCCCATTTTAATTAGACAACATATTACAAATTTAAGTATCAAACTCTTGTTATGTGAAACAAAGTTTCTAACATTTTCCATTATTAAGTATTTTGGTCGAAAATAATCACAATATGACAAGAAGGTGGATATCAATGAATTCTGAAAAAAAAAAAAAAGTAAATAACATAAATGGCTAAACTTCAGTGTCTATGGATTAAAGAGATAAGATAATATATTTACTAGCTCTGTGATTGTGTGCTTATTAATAATTATTTAAAATTAGTATATTACATTAAAAATATAATTAATAACTTATTTAACCTAATTAGCTAAATATTTTTTTAAATATAGATATGTAAATGAGTTGGTCTCTGTATGTTCCCTTTGAACACAAAAATTGCTGTACCGATTGTGCTGAAATTAATCATGGATATAGCTTGGTAGTTCAGTTAACACAGAGGCTATATATATATAAATATTGGATTTTAAAAGAATATATATATATTTATATATATATATATATATATTCTTTTAAAATCCAATATTTTTTTTAGCACCACGTCTTACTACGCGTTTGGGTTATACGGTTATGTACCAAAGGTTTTAAGGATTATGAAGGTTATATTAATATGAATTGTACCCAAATTTGCATGGAGGGAGAGTGGCAAACCATTTTGGTGAAACCACCCTCAGTACACCCAACCGAGATTCAAACCGCAACTTCCCTGTCATCGGCAGTCTAGTCTACTGCAAGAGTAGCACGTTAGACCATGCGTCCACCAAAGGAGGTTAGTAAAAATGTTATTTTTAAAATATTTGCTCTTATTGCAAGTTATCAAAGCTGTTTTTTTCATTGAATGTAGACTTATTATGTTTTGTCTTACTTAGCTAATCACCAAATCAACTGCAATCCAAAGAGTAATTACAAAATACATATTTATCTAAAATCCAAAGAAAAAAAATATTTTTTGTTGGGTATTTTGTACACACACTAATAGGCAAATCATGTTTCTTTAACAAATAAATCCTATACATAGGTAGTGTTTAATAACTTTATTTGATTTGATGTTACATTTACATACTAAATATTTAGAAAAATAGATGAATTCCCCCATTAAAAAAGAGCTTAAACTCCAGAAAAGCCAAGGAAATAATCAAATAAAATCTTATGTATATTTGTGAGATAAAAATGTCACTTCAAGGCCCAGAAACTTCGCAAAGGAACTTAGGGATGCCTGACGATATGCAACTAAGGCATTTATATATCTGACGATATGCAACTAAGGCATTTATATATATATTGAGACCTTAGGCCGATTAACTACTGGTGCTGGTTACTTCAAAATTCAGAAATCAGATTGTATGCATTCTCATAATATAGCACCTATAAGTGTGAAATAGAGTCTTTATTTATAACACATATGTTTGTGAGCCTAACACATTCGACCATTTGACTCCTACTCTAGTTAATACTAGAACCAAGACAAAATACTAATATTTGGCATAGATTTGTGGGTCGGAGTAAATATTTGGGTGTGCATCACGGATTTATTATCTTTACCCGTTTGGTTTCACTTTTTACCCACCTGTTTGCTTGTTTTGTTGCCATATTGGCAACAGTGCCAAAATGGGAAATGGGGTCCTTTCCATACAAACCAAAAATTTCAGTGCTTGTTTAGCTTTATTCAAGAGAAGAAGTCCTCAATTTGTTGATAACAATTCAGTCCTACCTTACTCTTACTAACTTTGCAATTATTAGGCCTTGAACAGTGATTTAACATCTAACATTCTACTTTTAAGAGTGTTATTTAGTTGTTAATATTATAGTATATAATTAAATAGTTCTATAAAACATATGATAATCAATTAACATTTTAGTACAAATATCCTCTATCACAATTATATTATCATGAGTTTCAGTATGAGAAAACTTATGAGTTATAAAATTCAATGACATTATATAAAAAATATTTTATGGTCCTCCATGGCTCAGATGGTGAGTCATATTTAGATTAAATATTGCAGTTTTTATTCGGTGCATTTTGGCAGTGTCTGACTTTGGTGCTTATTCATCTCTCGGGTCTAACCTTTTTTTCACAAGGTGTCGCATATCCTCACATTAGAGGCCTCATGGACTAGGGCCGCACCACCTGCTGTTCTCCAGATGTCTCCTGTCTCAATAGTGAAGAAGTATGACTCTTCTAATAAGTGAATCCAGTTAATTTTATCCCTTCCTGTAACTATTGTAAACAACCCCCCTCTTTTCCTTTGAGTCTATAACGTCTCTAAATTGTAGTTTTTCTTTTGTTTAAACACTTTTTATTTCAACATGTTTATAGACACAAACATAAATTACCTTATGGGAATAAGGGGACAAATTAGAGCTAGAGTAACAAGATTTAAAGCGTTTTTTTCAAACATTTGATATTCAACAAAGTTCATTAATTCAATTAAAAACACGACTATCAAAACTAGCTTAGTGTTGGTCAAAATTTGATTCAATGCAACCACAAATTGTATTGATTGATGAGAGTGACATATATTTAAATGAACGTGAACATTTTGAGAATAGGTATTTTTATTTAATGGCATCAGTTGAAGCATTTATTCAAACACCCTCACATGACACCAGTTTAATACCACAACAAATTTACAAAAAAAAATGTCTGTAAGACTTTCAACCATAAATATGCCTTCTTTAAGTGGAAGTTACAAAGATTGTTTACCATTTTTTGATGTGTTTAATTCACTTATACACAACAATGAGTCATTAAAAGATAAACAAAATTGTCACTATCTCTATTCATCTTTAATGGGTGACGCAGCATATGTCAACCATTCTTTTGAACTTACTTCAGCCAAATACACCGTATTATGAAATTTAGTACAAGAACTGGTCCAAAGCAGGAAAATAATTGTTGAGAAGCATATTAAAGCTCTCTTTGTCCTACTAAAGGTGGAGAAAGAATCGCTTAGTTCTTTGTGACAGCTATTAGGGTATTAGCTGAGGCACATCAGAGTTCTCAAGGCATAAAATCAACCCAATGACATTTGGGACACATTAGTGATTCACTTACTTGGTTCCAAATTAAACATAACTATAAATGATATTGTGAATAGCAATGTGTAGCAATCAGATCAGCTATCAACATTGTCTGACCTGAAACAGTTTTTACAGCGTAGGTGTCAGGTACTTGAAGCTAATTCAACTAATAATCTCCAAACTATCAAACCACAAACATCGATGAACATATAAGATGTTCATGAAGCCAAATTCAAACTCCAAACAATTTGCAAATATGTGTTTAGTGTCACAGTATACTGCATGTAAGTTAATGCAATGCTCAACATTCACTCTTTCATTGTGAACAGTTCTTGAAACTGTATACTGGAGATCGATTAAAACCGGTCAAAAAAGCTTAATTTATGTTTAAACGGTCTCAAGACAGGTTAATGCAATTTAGGTTCTTGCTAAATGTGTGACAAATATCACCTTATTACACTTTCCTGAAAATGCAACAATGGATGTAAAATCAATAATAATATATTTCAACAATGATAATTGCCAATGTATTAGTCTAAGAAAGAGAGGGCTTTATTCACAATTTTAGATAAATGTGTTTTGACAATCATTTTCTGTGTAAAATAGGTGTGGATTTCAAAAAATCAGTCTTATTAGATCGACTTATGTCAAATTTGCAATGTTGGCCTATTTTCACCCCATTTGGCTATAATCTGTAATTATTTATGAGAAAAAAAATCTGTAAAGCTATTGTGCAGTGTATCAAATCAAAGCACTTTGCACGTAGAATAATGATTTGAAGTCAAAACAGAGTTAGTTATGGTCATTTGAGATATATTTTGAATTTGGTGGTCAAAATCTAAATTTTTCCATGATTTATATTATACTAGCAAATTTGTGCAAACAAATTCACACATTACATCTTATTAATTTAAAAAACAGCTGCTTAACATTTGAAAGTAAAAAATATTGCCAGAACAGGGAATCAAATATTGGACCCCTAGGTTAATAGCCTATTATACTACAGACTGGAATAACATCTTTCCATCAAAGTCAAGGAGCAACCAAGCTTTGGATAGTTAATAAATCAGCAACATAGTTAGACATCTGTTTGAAAAAGCAAGAATAAATAAGGATACAAACCCAAGCCATGAAACACAAAAATCAAAAGTGAATAAATCCCACAAATACTTAGAGAGCATTTCTCATATGATTGATACTACTATGAATCCTTTTGTTGAATCCCTGCTGGAAAATCTCTACTGTATAGCTGGTGGCAGGAGAATGGCAGACAAAGTAAAATATGACATGCTAAATTTCTTCATTTTAGGAAAGATGTGGAAAGATGAGTTCATCAAGGATCCTACAAGGTGTGAGAGACCAATGAAAAGAAGAAAGTAAACAACTTTGCCAGTTCTGCTATAAAGAGCAAAATCCGAGATAAAGGTGAAAAGTTTAAGCTAAAGACAACACAAGACTTGATGGGCAGATTGGTCTATCTTACTTGTACCAGAAATATTTAGATTGAGAAGATTTTTTTTCCCGCTTACCCAAGTTCCTCCATCCTTAGCCAGCATGACACCTAAGTATAAACTCTCCAAGTACCTGGAAGATTTGATTACACACACAGAGCTGACAGTGTTCTTTACTATCCCATGTTTATAACCCAATCATTACCCACCAACTTGCTTCACAATATTTCGAAATTAGCAGAAGTGGTACTGAATACTATATGTAGTACACAGGTTGATAAAATACACTTTGTATATGACAGTTATGTGAATAACATTAAGAATGCTGAGCAACAGGCAAAGAGGTACAAATTATGGATCGTTTTACATCACTGGATGAGATCAGTTATGTCCTGGAGATTTCAGATATGCATTGTGTTCACCAAATTTCTAAACTGCACTTTTCAAGTTATTTATGGAAGAGTGGAAACTTAACAACTATGTACCTATCATAAAACAGAAGACAATTTGTCATTGCACATAAGTTGCAATCAGTGTATTCAGTACACATCCACGCTAACAGGAAATATGGAACACAGTGAGCTACCAGACTACACATGCTCACATGTGGAGGCATATACTAGGCTGGTGTACCATCTCAGCATAGTTTTAGAAGCATTACCAGAACAGAATGTTGTCCGTGCAACAAACACTGATAGTATGCTTACCCTTCTCTAACATTCCAGCCAACTAAAGGCCATTGTGTGTATGGACCTTGGACATTCGGGTGATAACAGAAGAAGATATTGCACATATTTCTGGACTAGCAAACCACATTGGTTCAGTACTGTGCAAGGCGTTGGCAGGAAATCATGCTCTGACAGGCTGTGATTACTCGTCATCATTCTTTAGGAAGGGAAAATTTAATCCACTTAACAAAGCTGAAAAGAGTATTTTCCATCTTGAAGGTTTAGGCAGATTTGGAGAGAACACTACCTTTGTTGATGATGACAGTCTTGTATATATGTTCACTCTATGGCCAGGAAGGATTATCTTCGGGTATTGAGGCAAAGTAGACCCTTTTCATGAACAAATACAAGTTGATGGATCCAAACAGTCCATTGGATAAAATAAAAGGAATCGATGCAAGCATGCTTCCACCTTGCAAAGATGTTCTGGTACAAAAATTGGCATGTTGTAACTATGTTACATATCTCAGGAAACATTCAAAACTACGAGATCCACTAGAGAATATTCAACCCACAGATCATGGCTGAAAGGAGTTTAATGGAATATATGAACCAGTATAGTTTACAGGCAGTCAGATGCCAACTATACTATCTGAAACCATGGAACCAGAAGATGATGTAGATAAGGATGATGTTTACAATTACACCATTATTGATTATTCTCTCTAGCACCAGAAGGAAAATAATTTGTTAAAATGCTATTCAAAGACAATTCAAAGGACTTGGGTAATTCAAAGGAGCTAGATAAGAAAAGATTGAACAAAAGTAAAGGCTGGCTAGGCAACATGGAATACATGAGCAATATTGTGGGTGCATGAGTGAATACATACATCTTGTGCAGATGGAGCCATTGCAAGATCAAGACATTTGTTAACCATCAAGTTTGGAATATTATTCTCCACTTAATCCAGTTTTTAAAAACGCATAACCTTTAGATAACCTTTACGCCTTTTCTTCAAAGTCGGTCTACTCACACTAGTCAGTAATGTCTATAAACAATAATAACAGATAATTTAATTTGATAATTAAATAAATAATATAAATACAACATTCTATCCATCTTTTAAGAGTAGAGACACAAGTTTGAACAGGCAACTGCAGAATACAAGTCTAAACCTTTTTTTGAATCAAGAACTAGGCAACAACAGAATCTAAATGCGCATGAACAACCTATAGCCATGCTGCTATACTACAGTCTGTGTTTTCGTCTCTTCTACTGAAGCAGGGAATTAATGTACCTCAAAAATTACATAGTTATGTTTTGTTGTGTTTTAATTTTGAAATTTTAACCGTTTTCTGGTAAGTGTGTAGGCCTTGTCATTTTAACCTGCTTTTAATGTTTAACACAGCCATTCAGCATAATTTTTCCTTTGCTTACATTCTTTTTAAATTAAAGAGCTTATCTATATCGACTATGAAGTTTTTTGTTTGTTTTTAGCACCCGCCTTACTACCCGTAGGGCTATAATTACACTTAAATACCAATAGCGCTAATGAGTCATGGATGAAGACTATAGAAAATGTGCCTGTATTTACTTGGAGAGGGAGTGGAAAATCATTAAGGAATAACTACCCTAGGACACATGGCCAAGATTCAAACCCTGATCTCCCCAACATCAGCAGTAATAACAGAATAAAACCCTTCCCGTGTGGTAGAAATTTGGGAATCTTGTCATACATGCACAGGGACAACCTTAAATAACTATAGGAGTCTGAACATTTATAATTCCAAAGCAAGGATCAATGGAATGGAGTTGGGGGAAGAGTAAACAATGGAAATTTACAAAAACTTAAAAAGCAATAATTTGTGGATTGATAGAGAATTAAAATTTGCCAGAAAGGTAGATGGGCTATTCGAGATATCTAGAAATGATTAAAATGTTTTTAATTTCATATTAAATATTTGGAAAATAGTGGGTAAGGGTAAGGGTGGCTAGAATCTCAAAAACTAATACAAAAACAAAATATTCTAAGTGTAGTACAAAAATGAAATATTTAATCAATCATATTGGTACAAAGACCCTCACAATTAGTAAAGTATAAAAAATTAAAATTAAATTTTTAAAAATGGATCCATGAAATAGAGGGCTAAAAATTTCACAAACAATTGTAAAGATCAATGTTTTTTAAGCAGAAAATTAAAACTGTGCAGGTAATTGCAGGGACCAAACGGCCTATTAAATATCCTATCAGTTCATTTATGCTTTTTGTTAAATTTTGATGATTTTTTTTTCCTATGTGTTTTGTAGATTTATGTATAATTTATTTTCTCATATCTTATGACTGCCCTTAGGCAAATATTGTATTTCCTATGGATTACTATGGATTGCGTTCGTTTATGCACTCAGCTTATGGGCTGATTAATGTTTCGTTTCAAAGATTGTTTTTATAATTTATTGGTAGATATATTTAGTTTAGGAATGGCATGGTTATATTGATATTGTTAAAGAATACATTTTATTTAGAGGGTTCAGCCAGATGTAGAACATCCTAATTTGATATATTTTTGATATTTGGCCATCCTTATGAGTCAGTTGAATAGTACTTCTAAACATCATACAAATCTAAAATTTGGAATTCTGATAGGTCATAAGATAAGGTTCTCTAGAAATGTCCTAGAAACAAAAATGTAGTGTGGTGGATTCAAAATAGCAGATCAAATTAGGCCAGAACGTTTAAAATGAATAGTTCCTTATATAAACTTTTACACTATGCATCCATTATTGTTTTCAGCCTGTGGCCTGGGTTAGTTTTTTATTCAAGCCATATATCTTCCACTAATGGGTTGCTAGGCCTCACGTAGCTTTATTAGCCTTATATAATCTCATTTAAGAATAGGACAGGCACAACATCTAATCCATGTCTGTTTATTTATCAATGTGAAAGGGTAAACCCATATTTCACAAATTATAAATTCTTCAGCCATGCCGAGAATCGAACCAAGGACCATTAGCTCAGTAGGCTGACATGCTACAAACTGAGATAAGGTGGCGGATCATCTATACACTGAAAACTGTTACTATATAACTTCAGTTTGTTTAAACCCTCTAACAACAATTTAATTGATGCTGCATTACTTTTTTTTTACAACCAACAGTGAAGCATTCAAAATACTGGGTATAGAGAAGTTATAACTTGAACTTCAAAAGGAATGTCAGTTTATAAAACACGTTCAGATTATATCTCTATTTTGACCAATTTCAAGTTTGGTTTTTAACAATTTAAACCAATATATAGGATTAATATTTAAACATAGTGTAAGATCGGGTTACTTTTACCTGCTGTTAATTTTATATACTATAATTAACAAAGCTACTTTATAGATTACTTGTGAAAAGAACGGGTACACCAACTAGTATTAAATGAGACTAATTCATCATAATCTTTTTTTAAGAAATAATAACAAGATGTGTTGCATAATTTTGTAAAAAAATTGTAATGTTAAGAGTTTGGGTTTTAAAGTATACATTTCTGAGAAATCAATGAACTGTCAAGGAACACTTACCCAATATTTTTTAAGGACTATGTTTTTATTTCCAAATATGGCGAAAGTATGAACAGGCCCAAAAAAAAGGGGGGGGGGGAGCCTGGGTCACAGCCTCGGGGCCCTTTTGTTTACTTAGTTTTTACTCAAATACGAAATTTATTAATTTTCAAGATCTCAGAACATTTGGTTTAAGTCAACAAACGGCTTAAGTTATATTTAGTTCTAGTCCTCAGAAATGGGAAATCTTGCAAAAACACCCGAGGTGCTCTTTTCACAGCAAGTCTGATATGAGATGGTCTTCAAGAATTGAATGTGTTAAGCCATTTTCTACAGACCTACGGGGCATCAAAGAGGCAATCAAAGATGTTCAAAATCTCAACCCAACTGCTGAAACTTTAAATGATCTTAAGGGAATTGCAAACTATTTTTTATTTGTTTGAATGTGTAGCTATGGCGTCTGTTTGGTATAAATTATTGACCACAATTGATTACAGAAACAAAGTTTTACAGGCTATAAAAACTACTCTTGATGTAGAAGTGAAAAATTTAGACAGCCTGATGAATGATTTGAAACATTTAAGAAGCAGCTGGAAAAACATTTTGGAAGAGTGCAAACTTGTTAGCGCCAATATAAATACAGCAACAACCTTTCCAAAAAACGCATCGTCAGAAAGAGAGTAGCTACTGGGTCGACTCAAGTAGATGATTGCGATCCAGAAGAGCGTTTTAAGCTGAAGGTGTTTTATGTTTTACTGGACTGTGTGACTGTAAGTATCACAGCATAGTACATTGCTATTCGAAACATTGATGAAATGTTCAGGTTTTTATATAAATATAAAACACTTTCAAAAGAGGAACTTATTGGAAGATCAAACAAATTTACTAATTTTTATAGCAGAGACATATCTGAAGATCTGTTGGAAGAAATTAATCACTTGAAATCAATTTTCAGCCAGCTTACTTTAAAAATTATCTTCCTCCTCTCAATCTCCTAAATCCACTGAAAAAACCGAAACTTAAAAGCTCTTCTGGTGTTCTGCACATTGCCAGTGACGCTAGCTGAACCAGAAAGGTCCTTTAGCACACTTGCAAGAGTGAAGAACTTCCTCCGTTCAACCATGACATAAGATCAACTGTCAAGCTTGGGTGCACTTGCGTTGGAGTCTTTACTAGCATAACAACTTGATTACAATTGAAATATTGACGAGTTTGCTAATAAAAAGACCATAAAAGCAATTTTTTTTATCAATGTATGTAAAATGATAGATTTTTAAGAAAATTTGACAATAATTACTTTAAATATGGTTTTTTTTTACTTTATAAATTAAATATTATGCTTTTGAATGTGATTAAACTTTATTATGTCATGGTTTTTATAGTTAAATTAAATATATACATTTTTAGTTTTTCTTAACCCTAGGTTTATCAATTCTAAAGTAGTATCTTTTACTTATGAAATAGGTCAGGTCTCATCGAGTTGAATTTTTCATTTTTAAAAATGTTTTTATTTTCAAGTGAAAAGTCAAAGTCACCCATTTTATATTATTTATGCTTATTGATATGCTTTGTCCTTTGTATTGTGAGTCTATATGTTTTTATTATGTCTGTGTAACTCATATTTTTTTCAAAGTGTTTTAAAGTATTATTTGAATTTTTGAATTTGTCCCTGGGGCCCATGATCTCTCCACGGCCCTGAGCATGAAGGAAGGGACAAAAATAGCACTATGGTTCTATATATTTAAATACACTTAAAATGTTAGGATGTATGGATGTTTGTGGGAATACCTAACCTTACCTTCAAAAAGGCAGATTCTCCTCCTGTATGATGGTTAAGCGCACTGAACCCTTGGCATGGAGGACCTCCACAAAGCAAGTCAACTTCTCCTTTCCTGGGCAGCTTAAGGTCCCTTTTGGACTGTCTTGCATCTTTCTGGAATAATAAAATAAATGCTATAATAGCATCAAAATATTGATGTGTGTGTAAATATGTGTTAAGTGTTTTTACTTTTATTTGTGCTCTACCATGTTCCTAATATTCTATCATTTTATTTATTACAAATTGTTTTTGCTCAATGCACTTTATTTCATACAAATTGATATACTGAAAATCCTCTTCCAATCAATTAAACTATTTCCAAGTGAATTCGTTTAATTTCATGTTGGGTGCCATCTGTCTTAATATTAATAATTAAAGATATTTTAAACGACTTATTTTAAATGTAATGATTTCAATGACTGTATGGACAGCTATAATGTGTATAGTATGTGTTCAATAAATATGATTAGGGTAGCGCTTAATCATAGTGAGTAATCTCTCTGCTGAAAGTATGCCCATCTATGCAATGTATAAAATTTCATTCAGCCTAGGTGTACAAAAAATTATCATTTACTTAGTCTTACATACAAATTGCATCATTTACATAAAAAATAATGCGTAGTATTAGTTAGGATAGTTTTACCAGTGAGAGGGAGGTTGGACTTTTGTTCTCTGTTCGGTGTGCTGAAGTGTTTTATAATAATTAGTTTCCCACTTCTCCATGCAAATGAGTGTACATTTTGGATGGGTAGTAAGGCATGGCGCAAAGTTAAAAACATATTTTGGGCTTACTCTTGTCACAGCGTATGTACAAAATAGTATGATATACTCAAGTTATTTTCCCCCTAATGGGAGCATCTTTGAAACTCCTGTTCAGAAATGTTGTTTAGCAATGTTACCATTTAGCTTAAATCTCAAAATCCTCGTCCCTTTAGAAGAATTTTAATTTTTAGGAACATGGAGGAGTTAAGGGGGTCAGGGGATTAGTGGGAAGGGTTGAAGGACCTCTGTAAGGAGTTTTCTTCCTCTAAACTGCCAAAATGATAACGCTGTGGAAGCTGGTGTGTTGTCATTGTTATCCCAGTAAATTGGATAAACTAGTAATTAGCGAAGGTAGAGAAACAATGTAACATAAGTCCTGAGTTACAGTCTAGGCCTCAGGACAGAAAGTAATGATAAATAAATAAATATCCCAATCAAGCCTTAATGCTTTCTCCTGACATCTTCATTCAAATACCTTTGGATCCCTGTGTAGAAATGTTGACCAACAGCATATCAAAGTTGAATAAGGTAAAAGATTGGTGACTAATCCATTTAAGGTATGAAGGGTGTTTCTTTCAAGTGAGATACATTTTTAGTATGGGTTAGAACTGTTATGGAAGATCTCATTAACCCATTTTTATTTTGATCTCAACAGATAATTCCAACATGAAATTTGGTCTATGCTTATTTTTTTAATAGATGTTATTTATTGTCCATTTAATTGATTAGCAGTTATCAGACAGCAGTGGCATGGGCACGCAAGTAATTTTCTGCTGAGTTCCAGGCCATTAGGTAACACTGGACTTTAGTGTTTCAATTTATGATGCTAATTGGTATGTTCAAAGATTTGTCCTTTCTGAGTGGCAGTGACAATGGAGATCAGTACCAGCTACCGGTAAAATATGTGACATAAAAGGCCTTCCTTTTGTTATTTGTGTGTGGAGAGAGAGTGGAAAACTAATTAGGAAAAACCACCCTCAGTACACGTGATTGGGATTCAAACACCACTCTCCCTGTGATCGGCAGTCTAGTCTATTGCGGGAATGGTCACAGCACTGTCAAGATGCAAGTCAGATGTCAATAGACAAGGAGACATCTAGAGCACTGTTGCCCTTACCTGTTCCATTAACAATGATGCAGCACAGATTTATCTGATTGCCAAACCCTTCCTTCACCTCTGACAAGACATCTTGTAAATGTGGGGAATGCCAGGCCTCCACCGTGGTTCGGATTCCACGTTAAACTGTAGGTCCTCCATTTCATCTCACAATCACCCTACCATTACACATTAGTGTAAGTGCGTATGGCCTGAACGGGTAGTAAGATGTGATGATGATGATGATGATACTAATAATGATAATAATAATAATAATAATAATAATATTGATGCATGCTACTACTACTATTGTTCTCATTATAAATGTATAGCATGTATTGATCTTGAATTAAGAAATGGCTAAGGCCAGTTTTCATTCTCACAACTGGTTGTCCTTCCAGAATCTCCCAGCTTTGCTCACCATCGCAATGTCCACTATAAAAGCTCAGGCTCAGACGGCCAGGGATCTCATTCTTTTGTAAGGAGGGAACCCAACAACGCCTTTGATCACACGGCCACGGAATAAGGTTTGTATTTATGTAATATGGCATTTTTATTCCCTTTTGTTTACTTTTTGATTGTTTTTTTTTTTTTACTTTATTGTTTTATGTTCTATCTAACATATGACAATATTAATTTATTCGTTGATTAACTATTATTTAGTAATTGTGTTTTTTAATTTTGGGACCCTTGTGTTGAGACACCTTGAAACACCTTTTAAAAAAAAATAGATAACTTTTATTAAACAATTCCCTTACTGTAAAACAAAAACTACCTAATTTATGGGTGTGGAGATGATTAAATCTTACATATGGATGATTGTTGCTTTGATTCTGTTCACAACGATTAATACAGGTTTCATCTACCATGATATTAGGCCTGGAGTGTTTTATGGTGATGATTTTGTCTTAACGGTATTGTCGATTCTGAGGAAGGCCTGGTTTGTTGTAAGATTGAGAGAAAAATCCCAGCTCATAATTTCCCAAGATCGCGAGGTGAAATTATCTGGTGAGGATGGAGCAATATGGGCCTGCTGATGTTCGAGGGGTCTTGAGGGCAGTTTAGTGGTTTTGGGTTGTCTGGCATCTGAAGGGTGTGTTTTTGACGAGAGCTAATTTCCTAGGATAGGGATGTGTGGGTGGGAGTTTTGTCGGGTGTACTGAGGGAATGGACCGTGAGAACTGATGATTGGGGGAGGAAAAGGTTTATTATTTGGATAGGCATAGCCTTAAGATGAAGAGTGGTTGGTGTATTTCTTATTTGGTTTAACCTCCCTTGGTCCCTCTTCCTTTGGAGTGAGTCATGAGTAGCAGGATTCTGATATCCCTACTGGTGTGTATTCCAGGCAGTCGGCTCCTGTGGCATTACCTGTGTAACTTGAAGGAACTAGGCAGTTGGCCAGCGCTACCTTAGTGGAGGTAAAAAGCTAGGGAAGTCAGCTGTTGGTGGCGCTACCTAATCAGAGTTGAAGGAACTAAGGCAGTAGGCTGGGGTGATAATTAGAGGTTTAATTTAATAATTTTCTGACTTAAATCATGAAAATAGAAAATAATACATTAAAGTTTAATAAATTCCACTAAGCACTAAGAAATATTGAAAACACTACAGCCAAAACAATCCATATATCACTCACATGTTCATTAATTTTATATTGTTACATATCCATAAATAAGCTATTGATTACAAGAGATAGCCTGAGTGTGTTCAGGCATATGGTCAAAAGAGTGCCCACAACTCCAATGCCAATGGAACTCAGTGCCTTCTTAATGACTGCAGATAAGGCCCCCGCCTACACCCCCTCCTTTTTCAGCCAAAGACTAAGGGGACAACTCCTTGAAAGCGATGCTCAGGTCATAAGTCTGAAAGATTCCCCTGAAGAACCTCATACCTATTATTTTTGTCCCTAGAGGCCTCCATAATGGAGTTTCTACATTTGTAACATATGGTTATATCAACGATATAAAGTTGGTATCTGTGGAAAAATATGAGGTAATGTAGGGTTTGAGAGGATCACCTATTCCAAGCGGTATCTCGGGTTCTACCAGGAGTTTATTAATTCAATCTGCTGATAGGAATTTTTCCCTAACCCAGGCCACTAAATCATCAAGCCGCTTGACCCCACAGCTCTTTGTATAGATTCATGAGCCCAGAATGTGTTTATATCCCTTCAATGCAACAATGGAATTCCACATCCACATCCCTATATCTTGCTTCAGAGATCCTATCTACCTGCATGTTGCAACTCAACTAAAGGGCTTCTACAAAGTTGGACTCCCTAGTAGAAATGGATAATACATCCACTTATTCTCCACCAGATCATCCTTAAAATCCTCAACGCTTTTACCCCGGTTTTTACCGTCCTTCCACAGCAATATTCCCTTCTTCTTAAGCTGGAGTTTGATTCAAGGAATTTCTTTGTAGGGGGTAGGCCATTGAGTATCAACTGCATTGGCGAGATGATTTAGAAGCTTAGTACTACTTGGGTTAAAGATAACCACCTCTAGGATCTAATCTTTTGATTGAGGTATCTTAGTATGGATCTGTAGAGTAGTGGTCAGAACAATATTAGTAATCTTCGGAAAGCCAAGACCACAATCTTGCTTTCATGTGCAAATCATTCCTGAAGAAGTGCAAACGGGCAAATGCAAGATCTCCTAAACTGTTTGGTGAATCTTATCATCGATCGCAATTCGAGTAGTTTTGGGTACCTATGGAGTAGAGAAATTTAGGGATAATGAATGTGGATAGCAAATTGAGCTTTTGATGGAGTTTGAGCTCTAGGTGACTAGCTCTTTTTATGCCATCAATGAGCCTACCATCTGGAGTGGAGGTTCCAATTTCCCCTTGGAAAAAAATAAAACCGCACTCCCCCATTTCCACATCATACGAAAATAAAATGAGTTCAAAGATTATAATTTTTTTTAGTTCTTTGAACAATTATACCAGTCAATAAATATAGACAAGTTTTTTTTCAACTTTACTCACAGTCATAATTTCATCAAGGAGAACATTGCAATCTTCCTTTATGACAGTGCACTTTGGATGGTTCAATTTAAAAGCCTGGGCTGCAGACTCATCATTTTCAACAGCCCACTTAATCTCTGCCACCCCACTTTGAACCAGTCCTTCTGATAGTCCTGTACAGAAAATATTCGAAAAATAAGCTTACATAAAATATTCCATAGGAAAAAATTCAGAGATGTATATGATATTAGCGT
Source organism: Timema californicum (assembly GCA_902141385.1). Taxonomy (NCBI): domain Eukaryota; kingdom Metazoa; phylum Arthropoda; class Insecta; order Phasmatodea; family Timematidae; genus Timema; species Timema californicum. The sequence continues at coordinate 1,822 of CABFOW010004655.1, read as the reverse complement.
AAAAAATTTGATGGCAAATATGTACTTTTCAAAATTCAACATATTCAAGATATGCTCCTTTCAGTTTTACAGGATTCAAAGCTGTATCACTTATCTTGTTGCTCTATGAATAATGAATAAACATGTTTGTTGGTGAATGGTGAATAAATGTTTGTGTTTGTCTTAGAATGGTGAATAGTGTACATACATTTTTGTTGGTGAATGGTAGATATTGTGCTTATTTGTCTAAAATTATTGGATATAAGTGTTTATTGGTGAATGGTGGGTATAGGTATTTTTAGGTACCTATATGAATGGTAAATTTTTATTATGTGTGAATGTTTGTCTCTGAATGATGAATAATAGATATATGAGTGTTGGTTAGTAAATGATGCATAGTGGAGACACAATAATGGATTTTTATTATATTTTTACTTCAGCTTTACATTCTAATACCAGTACTGATTATTAGCTATGTATCATATGAGAGAAGGATGAGAAAGATAAATAACAGCATATTGGCTACCGACCCTTAAACTATCCAACTAACCTAAATTAAAAAGGTCAAAGAATACTAATAGTGTATTTTTTAGCTATTTAAACTCTCCTCTACCTTTATTAAACATGTGAAGGAGGTAATGTAACCAAATAGCACAAGCATGGGCCAAACATTCGTCCCAGTTTTTGGCTATTTTTCCTATATCAGTCAATATCCGGGATAAAAATAAGATTTGTTTTTAAAATGTGAGGTATTATTTTTTTAAATTGCGGTGCAGTATCAACTATGTGGGCAGTCATCATCACAAAATAAATTTTGTTTGTTTCTGTTAAGATTTTAAAAAGGAAATCAAAGTGAATTATAAATAAAAAATCATCAGTAGATAAGATTCATTAAAAATGTATATTATATTTAATAATCTATTAATTTTTGTGTTCATAAATATATTTATATTATATTAATTGTATTTAAAACTTTACATATTTTCAAAAATATGAACTTGTATTGTGATTGTTGGGCAGAGTCGTGATCGAAATATACAATATGTATAAACTATTGCTAACACAATTTATAGCACGACAGGTACAGCGCTTGGCTGGAGCATCACTAACGGTTTATTATTTGAAAAAGCCTTTTAAGACTAAATTCATGAGACATCTGTCGGCGTTATAGTGAACTACAAATGTAAACAAACATGAACGTTTTGACGGTAATAATTGAACTCCAACACTCCCCCTTCATTTAGAGTCCAAAAGATCAATAGGTAACAATCAAGCATGTAAACCCCCAGGAATAGGTTTTGTTAAGATGTCAGCTACCATATCCTCAGTGGATAGATATTCAAGCCTTAGTGGGTGATCTTGAAGAGCTTGACGAATAAAATGAAACTTTATTTCTATATGTTTCGATCTTGAGTGGAAGACATGGTTATGTGCCAATTTTCCAGTTGATTGATTATCATTGAAAATAATGATGTTCGACAACTCCTTTAAACTAAGTTCTTGTACGAAGGTCATCAGGAAGATTGCTTCCTTTGCAGCTTCGGTGAGACTCATATATTCTGCCTCGATTGAAGATAAAGCAACGGTTCTCTGCTTTCTTGAGCACCATGATACCGACGCCCCGAACAAAGGGAAAGTGTAACCTGTATAGGACTTTCTGTCAGTGTCACAGTTTCCGCAGTCGGCGTCTGCGAAACCGGAAATGCCTTCATCATCCCTGGAGTAAACCAACTTCTTGTCAACGGTTCCTTGTAGATATCGTAGCACACGCTTGGCGGCTTGCCAGTGAGTTGAGGTGTGACAATTATTATATTGACTCAGCATGTTGACTGCGTAAGCGATG